>NW_019290405.1:53014-136215 GCF_000500325.1 Leptinotarsa decemlineata
TAGATGGACTGCATACAGACTTGTGCACATTGCCAATTGCACAAATCAATTCAATGCAGAGTGCAACAGACTGTTGGTTGACACTGGAAGTCTCAGCATTCTGGAAATGACCTCTGACTTTATGCCTCCAACTGTGTCAACTGTGAACTACCTTATAAAGTACTGTACCCAAGGAGAGAGGACTGGATCCTCCGGGAGAAGGAAATATTAAGAGCAGATAGTTGTTGGTTCACAGATGGATCAAAAACACCTTGCGGTTCCGGTGCAGGTGTCTTCAGTCGCAGACCAAGGACAGAGATATCAACCTGCCTAGGAATCTATGGGGCTTTACTTCAAACGGAAATTCACGCCATTGAATTGTGTGCGGAGAGATTGGAAGAATACAACCTCATGCACAAGTCAAAAAAAAACTTCTTGGACAGTCAAGCGGCGTTGGAAGCTCTCGGCTCCTACTGAGCAACGTCTAAATTGGTAGCAAATTTCCAAAAACGACTCTGCTCAATAGGAAGACTCAGCAAATTGTCTCAGGTCTGGAAACGTGGCAATGAGGCTGCTGACTCCCTTGCAAAGGAGGGTGCTGCAAGCAGCTTCATCGGACCGAAACCTGTCATTAGCATCGCTTTAGACTTTGCCAAACAAAAAATGAACACCTGGATGGCAAGAAGATTCATGGAGTTCTGGCAGAATCTTCCAGGATTGGCTCACTCTAAGGCGTTTATTCACCCTTCGAAGCTTGATACCAAACAGTTGTTGGACTACAGTAGGGATGAACTACGATGTCTAATAGAACTTCTTACAGGTCACTGTCATTTGAATAACCATATGCAGAGACTCGGACTGTCGGAAGACAGTGTGTGTCGCCTCTGTTTGGAAAATGATGAAACAGCAGAGCACATACTTTGTGCCTGCACCGCTGGGGACCGAATCAGGTTTTTAGAATTCGGTAGAGCCGTAGTCTTACCATCTGACCTGAAACACCACTCACCATACAAACTAATCGGCTTCGTTACTTTAGATCTAACCTAATCTAACCTACAAGTTCCAAAAATTTTTTCTAATGGTGTGAAACATTTGTACGGAATCGTCGATTTCTGTATTACACATGAATTCGGATTTCATGAAGCATTCATTGTTGTCAATATGTGTCGATATGTGTTCCCTTGAAACATACAAGGTTTTTCTTTCTGACTATTATAAGTGGTTCTTTCTTTTATTCTCCAAATTTACGCAGCACAGAATAGTGAATCGTGGTTTTTCTTGGTCTTTTTTCTTGGAACATTTGTCATCTTTCACTGAATATGTTTTTTATTGGCAATGCACAAAATGAAAGTCCCGTTTTGTCTGCATTGAACACTTCCCTTGGGGGATGATCCTTTGAAATGATTTAGAGCTTTTCTTTCTGAGAGAAACTTGACACCGGCTAATTCACCACGTATTTTCTTCGAAGTGATATCATGTCGACGATGGAATTGCTATCTATTTGATGTCTCAAAGTTTTTCAGTCCTAGATTGGCAAGAGTTTGCACTTCTTTTCGAAGTCAAAGACTGAATAGTTCCTGAATCACGATAATGAGTCATTACAGACAACTGCCGTATTAAAGGAACAACTTTGCCTAATAGTCCAGTCATCTTAATAAGTTCACCTCGGAATTTGAGATACCTGGCTATAAACTTGTATCAATTTGGCAAAAATATTAAGTTTATACGAGTTTATTGGTGGATGTCCCAAATTCTGGGACACTCACCAAATTTTGACTAAGATGACTGAAAAATAAAAACAGTGGAATGACTAAGAACATTAAAATTTTGCGTTGAATACCTTGATACGTTGATATTTTCAAACCGCCTCAAATCAAACTTCAGATATAAAAAATATTTGGATTCTTTGGTTCCTCAAAGCATCAGGACACAAGGAAGCTGAGCGACAAATACAATCACGATATGGCATTATGAGGAATCACAGATCAATAGTCTGTTATCCGTTCAATGTGTGAAATCGTACTTTACCCACAGTTAATTCCTCCTGAGAAAAATAGGAAAAACACATCAATTTGTCTTTCAGCACCTGTGATTCATTACCCTGCTAGGGGTAGGTTCTCCTTAGTTTCTATACTTTGAATGTTTATTGAATTTCCGATCAGTAAATCAGAGTCGTTGAAGTTTAACTTTGTGACAAACTAATATTATTAATCATTCATAACATAATGTCAATCTGTTGTATCGATTCGTGATGGATAATTTTTTTAAAGACGATGATCAAGAAATAATAGATTTTATAGAAATACCCAGAGCATATTCAAAGACCGCACTAATTACCTTAGTTTTCATCTGACTATAGTTAGACACTGTGGTATTTAGACTAATTACCATTAAATATATGTGACTGGTTATCTGTTACGTCTTTAAATTAGATAGAGATACGTCCACTTTTAAACGACAAATTTTTTATCAAGTCTCGAAGTTTCGATAGCCATAGTTTATTGAAGTTACTACACGTTACGTCAATTGGCATTTGTAAGCATCAAGTTAGAGCCAGATCTTTAACATACAAAATGAAATTGTCTAGATAACATTTTAGAAATTGATATATCAGTCAAAAACAATATCATGCCACAGTCAATGTGTTACATGTTAATTAACTTTTTAGGACATTCGTTAAATTACGTAGAGAAATCATATACAACCTTGATGTTTATTCATTTATTGCTCATTTAACAAAATATGAAAAGGAGAAAAAAGTCCATATTTGAAATAGTGCTTCCACGAGAACCATTAAATTCTAGATTTCGGTACCCTGAAAATAATACGCTCTGTATATTCAATTTCATTCAGTCACTTACCCTCTGAAATACCTATGAAATACAAATACGAGAAATAAATAACTTAACTTTCAAATATTTAGTTCTTCACAGTATAACTTTACATCACTGTTGAGTTATATTGGCATTCTGTGTCACTTCTGTTAAGTTCATATCATTGAAAGATTTGTTCAAAAGGGTTCACCTGTGACGTCATTGGAGATGATTTTACTCCAAACAGACCGTCTGTGACGTCAGTACCCATGACGACCAGACAACCGTAACAATTAACCTATTTTATGAGATTGAGAAATAAAACTGACTAGATGACAAGTTGACATAAATTTGAAAGGGGGAAATCCTTTTTTTATTATCACGGCTAGTGGCCAGAGCTGAATTTGAGAATTGTGCTTACATCTTGGATGAATTTGCCATATACTTCATTAGGAGGTGAATATAAGAGTTTTCTTTTTCTTGTGAAAAAAAAATAAATACTCACTTAATTGTTTTCAGATTTGAATTATTCTATCTTCCTAATCTAGCCGTTGAACACCAGCCGTTGAACACCAGCCGTTGAACACCACTTCAGGACATCAACCATCTATAGGCCCTTTACTTCTATGTTTCCTTTTCCGCTTACCCGTTGGTTGCATTTGGACGATTCGCTTTTATCTTTAACTTTTTTACGATACTAAAAAAAGTCTTGTAACCAGAAGATCATTAATTACAATTGTACCACTCACCAGAGAATCTCCGAGATCATATATGAACATACCAGACCTCTACATGGGTTCCAACAAAGACTCATAGGAGAGAAAATCCCCTGGAGGAAGATATACACTGCCAACATCTTGATCAGACGAGCTCTTACCATTATTTGTATTGCTTTGATAATATCAATATCACACCTCTTGTGCTTGTGAATTGTCCGGCTTATTGGCTTCATTTGAATGCTGCTTTTTGGCTAAAAAGGTAGATAAAAGCTTATAACTATAATTACATTTTTTCAAATAGCTATAGAATTAATAACTATTTTACTTTCCTCAGCAGTTTTTTCTTCCAATGATTCAAGAAGAAATAATACAATTAACTCAACGTGACAATTCATCGAAATTATATTTACTTACTAGTTTATATATGTAATATACATAGGGGTATATATACATAGGGGTATCAAATGATCATTTCCATCTCTCCATGCGAATTTGAATGGATCAATGTGATTAACATATCTGCTTGCAGCTTGCACAACGAAAAATATACCTTCTAACGCATTAGAGTATTTTTCTACGACTCACTCTCCGAAAGTAACTAGCCACATTATTTTTCACCAATAAAACCCCCATTGTAGCCTCCAAATGTCGCTCCTATTATTTAGAGGCGTTTGCAGGTCGTGAATGTTGACTGAGTGATTCTGTTAAAAATACCTAATTTTCACCTTTTTTTAGTAATAAACTAAAATCTTTGTGATAAATCAAGATAATTGAAACCGCTAGGTGTATTCATCGTGTCAATTTCACAACATGGATGCCTATTTCAGTAACTTTTTCTGAATATTCCCAATGAAACTAATAGCCACGTTTTTTTCTTTAACGCTGTGCACACCCTGTATACCTCTATGGCAACTTTCCTTCAACGCTGCAAACGCACCCTGTATACTTCCATAGCAGCCATGTTTTTTCTTTAACACTGGAAACCGCGTTTTTCCCTTTAACGCTACACACCTTGCATACCACGATGGCAACTTTTCTTCAACGCTACAAACACACCCTGTATACCTCCATAGCAGACATGTTCACACAACATTTATACCGCGATGACAGCCATTTTTGCTAACGCTGCATACACCTTGTATAGATTTGATTGATGTGTTTTGAAACAACACTCTGTACACCTAATATTATTGCTCTCATAAGCACATTCGGAATGTTATCTCTCAAACAGCGATAACGCCACCACTAACCGAGCCATACACATGGACACATACTGAAGAGTACTGATAAGTCACTTCCGTTCCAGAATCCGCCTTGCTCATCTACTACTTTGAATTTCCGGCTGTACGTGCTTCTGATTAGTCGACTGGTTGAAGGTAAAAGTGGGAAGTGTAGACGACTAAGTCACGTGTTTTTCCATATAGTGATATTTGCCAGTGAAAATAAATTCAATATCACTGATGAGTTCAGATATAACATAACTGACACTAAAGAAATGACGTATCGGATAATACTTTATAATTCGTTTCTACCATTAACAACTCATGATTATATTTTCATTAATATTTTCAAATAGAAAGAGTTTGAAATATTACTAGGCAAATGTTAAGAGAACATCCTATATTTAAAGTATTCAGAGGAGTATCACAAAGTAAATGGAACGTCTTCATTACTACAACCACAAAAAAATCACAATATCAAGTTCTAACTACATATAAAAAGTTATAGTACCTGAAAGGCGAAGTTCAATTTTCGCAGCTATGCAAATAACTGCTAAACTGTTCTTCCACTGATTCGACTGATTATTTATTGTCCTCAGTTACAGTCTCTTTTCTTGTTTCAAGTAGATGAAAAGTTTCGAGTTCAAAACCAATAAGAACAAAAAATACATGAGTGACGAGAATCGTAATGGAACGAAATGCTTTGTGTATACAGTGTGACGTTAAACCGTTCGAACAACACTGCTGTAATTAATTGCTTTTTTACACATAGGCGAGCCGATTTCCCGGGAGTGACCTTTCTGTAAAGGATTAGCAATGTGTGGGATTCTCGATAAGCTTTTTTGTCATCCAAAACTTTCGGAATGAAGCCTACTTCAGCCAGAATTATTAATCATATATTTGATTTGTATCTTATTTTCGAGATATTGTTGAAGTTATAATAGAATTAAAGTTTTGTATATTACAAGTTTTGTTCCAGAACTAGTTTTAGGTTGGAAAAGTATTCTTTTTCCAATATAAGTGATGTAGCATCATATGTTGAGTGGGATATTAGTTTACGTAAACTCCGTCACATTAAAGAAAGGCAGCAAAATATATTCATATGATCATTGGATTTTTTCAAAATAAATAATTGATTAAAGAGTAATTCAACATGATATTACCTATTCACTAAGGCGAATATACTGAACATTTTTCAATTTATTTTGATCTAAACATATAAAAATGTTATATATGTGGAATATAACAGAAACATTAATGATAATATACTTGTCAGATATAAGAATTTATCTGTTAAATAAAAGCATTTTGTAACAAAACTATTTCTATTCTTGAAAATATAGAGACATAATTCAAAAACATATAACGATGAAAGTGTTAAGATATCATATTTGCTGAAAAAAACTTTCACAGTTCTCGGTACTAGGAACATTCATGATACATCTGATATTTTTTTTGTGCAATGAAAACTTCCTGAAACGTGCTTGTCCATCCCCAGAACAAAACTATTTCTATTCTTGAAAATATAGAGACACAATTCAAAAATATATAACGATGAAAGTGTTTGGATTTCATATTTGCTGAAAAAAACTTTCACAGTTCTCGGTACTAGGAACATTCATGATACATCTGTTATTTTTTTTGTGCAATGAAAACTTCATGAAACGTGCTTGTCCATCCCCAGAAACAAACACTATAGCGCATATGACTTTCCACTTTCCTGTAATATATCATCAGCAATTGAGAATGTGTGAGTAACGTTCTCAAATTTTTTAGGAGATAGCACTGCGAATGAAGCGCTGATATCAGACTCGAACAATGTACTTTCCAATTGAGATGTTCATCAATGCACATTCCGAAAAACTTGACGTGACTGGCAGATTTGGAAACTGGTCTGTCATTTACAGTGAGATCGGGTTTTGTACAAATTTTTTGACGATTCTGAAACCGAAGATATTGTGCCTTATTCGCATTGAAGGATAATGAGTTGGTTTATGACCATGTAGCCAATGATCGGATCAGCTCATTAGAACGTGTTTTGAGCATTCCATCAGAATGATCTGACACAAGCACAGATATATCATCTTCATACATTGTAACATGAACATTTTCATATAGTTTTTCAATATTATTATTATATAGTAGAAATAACACAGGACCCAAAATAGAACCCTGTGGAATATCTACGTTGATATCAGCTAATGTAGAATTCGTAACCTTCAACTCATTGCATTGTTCATTTCTCAAACATACATACTATTTGTTTGCGATTTTTTTAAAGCTTGCAATTCATGTAAGTGCATTATCTTTTACACCATAATGGTATAGACTCTTTATCAAAGTATCATGATCCATACAGTCGAATCCCCTGCTGGGATCACAAAATATCCCAACAGGGCACTCGTCAGCATCAATAAGGCGCGTTATTTCGCTATAGAAGCGGTGTACTCTGCAGTACACCGCTGTTTTATTATATTGTATTGCACTTGTTCGAAAAAATTTTTGAACAGATTTGCCACTATCTCGGCATTGTCTATAGGCTCTCTACCGTCAACAAAAATGAATTCAAGTAAGAAGCCAAATGTGAGTTCAAACTTCAAAAGTTAAATTAAACTTAACTGACCCAAAATAGAACCCTGTGGAATATCTACGTTGATATCAGCTAATGGTATAGTCTCTTTATCAAAGCATCATGATCCATACAGTCGAATCCCCTGCTGAGATCACAAAATATCCCAACAGGGCACTCGTCAGCATCAATAAGGCGCGTTATTTCGCTATAGAAGCGGTGTACTCTGTTTCATTATATCGTATTGCACTTGTTCGAAAAAATTGTTGAACAGATTTGCCACTATCTCGGCATTGTCTATAGGCTTTCTACCGTCAACAAAAATGAATTCAAGTAAGAAACCAAATGTGAGTTCAAACTTGAAAAGTTAAATTAAACTTAACTGCTGAGTTTAAGGTTATCATCTAATATTGATTGACAAACCCATCCAGTAGGGGAGCCACCATTTATTTCCAAGCAGGTGGCTAATCAAATTATTTTCCACTACAAATAGTACGACCACATTCGATGTTGTCTGCTGAACAATATCATCTAACTGCTCAATACATCATGGATCATGACAGGTACAACAGTTCTATGGTACTTTAATTGACAGAATACTACCTCTTATCATCTGTCACGCTCCTTAACATTATGTTTCGTCCGGGTTTAGAACTTCATAAATATTGCCAGAAGCTTAATAGAATTGTCGAAGAAACAGCGTGAGATTGTTAAAATTCCATTAACCTACAGAGTTTTCGTTGTTATTAGTTGATATTTTTTCTTTTTTTGAAAATTAGAAAGCGTAAGCAAGTTAACATTTGATAGTTTTCCTTCATACTGTTTTACTTTGCCAAGCTTTCGCTTGTAATGGGCCTATAATTTATTGAGTTGTGGATTTTTTTGCCATTGAATAACATTATGAATCATACTTACACTAACAATAAGTGAAAAACAATGAATTGAACATATAAATTGACGAAAGAAAAGATTTTTTTGGTTTGAAATTTGTCAGATGGATATTATTACTACTGTTCTATCTTTTGTTGTGAATTATATGTGCATCAGGAGCATCAGTGCTATATCTTTTATGAATCAGGCAAACAACTTCGAGCATGAGGATGCTGAATAGTGTGGGGATTCGATATTTAACGAAAAGTTGTCTACAACTATTCCTACAATTTGCCCTACATAAAACGCACAAAGATCTCGCAACACGAAGACCTGATTCAATAGTTGTTAACTACAGAATCCCCAAAATGCAATGTTATGCCTCAGATGAGACTTTACTAAGGCAAAGTAAGTCAATCTAGCAATCTAGTTCATTTGAGACGATTCTGACAGCAAAATTAAACATTTTGTCAATATGCAGAATTAGAATCACACTACTATTTGATCTTTTCTAAATCTAATGATATCATTTGTTTCATAGCAATTTCAAACAGTCCCTTTCTTATACCCCAAACTAGAAGCAATTCACAGAAGATTCAAGAAAATGCGGCAATATCAATAGTCTATTCAATTTTATACATGATTATTCGTGAATACATAGGAATATATCTTTTGTTGTGAATTCTATGTGCATTAGGAGCATCAGTGCTATATCTTTTATGAATCAGGCAAACAACCTCGAGCATGAGGATGCTGAATAGAGTGGGGATTCGATATTTAACGAAAAGTTGTTCACAACTTTCCCTACAATTTGCCCTACATAAAACCGCAAAGATCTCGCAACACGAAGACCTGATTCAATAGTTGTTAACTACAGAATCCCCAAAATGCAATGCTATGCCTCAGATGAGACTTTACTAGGGCAAAGTAAGTCAATCTAGCAATCTAGTTCATTTGAGACGATTCTGACAGCAAAATTAAACTTTTTGTCAATATGCAGAACAGTCCCTTTCTTATACCACAAACTAGAAGCAATTCACAGAAGATTCAAGAAAATGCGGCAATATCAATAGTCTATTCAATTTTATACATGAGTATTCGTGAATACATAGGAATCCGTTTCTCTGACAAATAAATACATTTCAACATAAAATATTTTTATTGCATCGATTCGTACCCGAATGAAAATGATGAATAACTCAAAGTCTCATTATTGGTTCCAGTATTTCTTTTGAAGTATATTCAAAGCAATTTTTCTTTCGAGAAACAATTCGAATTGTTAATGCCGCGTATTCGGAACTGAATTTATGGAGTTGTTTTCGATAATTTAAAAAATTCTTAACTAAATGTTGACGTAAATGTGAACTGGTATTCATTTTTTTGGTACGTGAAGTAAGAGAAGAAAAGAGATAAAGTCAAGATGATTGCTCCATTAATAAATACAAATTGATCGTGGTTGAAACATAATAATTGAAGAGTTCAATCATAATTGCAATAGGCTAAACATAAAAAGTTTTTCATTTGAATGACTCTGTTAATGTGGAATAAAATTTCCGATAATGAATTTTATCTTCATCAATTTAAATCCGACGTGAGTCGCTACTTTCGCACAAGTACCGCTCTTAGAGCATCTTAAGAATTTTTCTGTAGTGTATTTTGTCCTTAAAAGAATCCTCAACATAACGTAGAAGACTAATTATTTTTTTGTGAACAAAAAGACTTGATAGGAAACATCTCGAATAACTTGCATTTTAGTAAAATTCAGCTTTGAAATATGTTTTTCAGACCCATATCTCTATCTATGGTAACACTACATAAACATTTCCAATCAAGAGCTGAAAAAGCTTCCCACTCATACTTAGCTCAGTGTGAAGATGTGATAATCAATTCATGTGGGATTCCTACGTATACAGTTTGGTCATTAAAGTGTGCAACATATGGTAATTTCTTTTTAACTGCACAACCAAAATACAAATATTGACAAACGTTGGTGCATATTCGATATTTCTAATGGGTATACTTAGAATGGTTGCAAATCAACCAGCATACATGGTAGGTCAGAAAATATAAAAATTGTACCCTTATTTCAGAAAAGTCAGTAAAATGTTTCTGAGAAGAGTTGTTTACAATTGAAAGTAATGCCCTGATACTGAAACATCGCAACACAACATGTTTTCCTTTCTAACTTTTTTCATAATGATTTCCCAATTTGTATTTCTTTTAAATCACCCTCAGCACTTCCATGAAGTAATCACAACCAAATCAGTTGAGCACAGAAGGTACAACATCTTCAGTTATAATATTCATATTCAAAAACTTTCATTAAATGAGAACATTCTGTCATTGAATTTTGATTTGAAAAAGCTGCACAAATTGATCGACAAACATGAAATCCTATCAAAACTATTGAGGATAATCATGGCACAAAACAAATGAGGGTTGAAAGAAAACATCATGACAGTTTGATGAAATTAACTTTTCATTCTTGAATAATTATTGCTCGATTATTGAGTTTATTTAATTTCAAATGCCTCCTCTAAGATAGTTAACGCTAGCTGAGAAGGCAGAATTAGTTTTAATATGTGTAGATAAATATAAACCAGTGTGTGAAGCAGCAGATATTCAATGAACGTTATCTAAACAAACAAGTGCACTATTCCACTGCAAGCAGAATTTTAATTATTTTCAAATAGACTGGGTGTTTAGACCATAAATATAAAAATGAATCTATCAAAACAATATGTACTGAGAAAAATCAATTAGAAATACTTAAGGCACTTGTTGATAATCCTAGAATACAGGGTTTTTCATGATGAGCGTATGCATAAGTCAATATGACCTACACGCCTAAAATATTTTAGAAGAAGCGGCGTTGTCGCTTCTACTATAAAGTAGCGGCTTCTTTGATTTTTCAAAATCATAGTATCACTCCACTCCATTTCAAATTTGATCGTTTTAGTGCAAGATTGTTCAAGATTATCAGCATTTATAAAAGTTCATGTTTGGTAAAAAAATATCGAAATCAATTTATATCTTCTAAACGATAATAGATAGGTATAAGGAAATAGTATATGAATTTGTTGACAAAGTGATAATAAATCATAATATGATATTATATACGCGGGATATTCCCTTTGAAAAATCAAAGAAACCGCTACTTTAAAGTAGAAGCGACAACGCCGCTTCGTCTGAAATATTTTAGGCGTGTAGGTCATATTGATTTATGCATACCGTGAATTTTTCAGGTTGATCCGTTAAATAGTTTGTCAGAAACGGCTGATTAACGCTCGTCATGAAAAGCCCTGTATACACAAGAAATAGATCAACATGATTTCCATAAACACACAACGTTGTTTCTTCCCGAAATTGTAGGTAGTGGTCGGACGAAAATCCAAATTTTGTCATTGACAAAGAATACTAATATTATTAAAAAACAAATAATGTATGGTGCGGTATTGTAAAACAACAAATTATTATGGCTTTTTTTTCGCAAAAACCTAACTGGTGGTACGAATTACAGTTTTTGCAAAACGAACTAACGGTTTTTTTGGGCATTATGAGTTTTCAAGAACGACATAAATTATGGATTGTACAAGATGGGTGTCCTTTTCATTCTAATAGAAATGTTTCAGGATGATTAAATGGGAAGTTTGGTGATAAATGGTTAGGACGAAACACTGATACATAATAGCCTCCTTGTTCGCCAGATCTCACCCTGTTAGATTTATCTATGGGGATATTTAAAGCGGAAGGTTAACAAGGATCGACCATTTGTTAATACTAAGAAACTACTCTTTGTGAATTTCATGATAGGATCATTAGATGCATTGAACGAGAAAGTGGCATTGAACACACAGAGACACGTCGATAATTCTTTCTTCACACATTTGATAATTGTTAAGAAATAATAAAAATGAGCGGATAAAAATTGTCGAAACCTTCGGCACCGCTCTCATATACAATTGAAAACATTGTATTATTGTATTATTTTGTTATAATTCAGTTATCATTTATTATTAATAATTATGATATTTACTTTGTTTTGTTCCTTGGATATCGGTGATTATTTTAAAAGTTTCCATGTTTGGCGATTAATTTGTATAACTATTTCATGAACATTCCAAATACAAATCATTCACTGCAAATGGGAGTTCTTGAATAGACATAATACCATCACTAATGTTTGACCTTGTTGATGATATGGTTTGCGAATTTTTGAAGTTGTGTGAAATGTCGTTGCAAGAAACATGAAATTATTTTTTTTTGTTATGATTGACTTATGAAAGTGCTCAGGTTGATTAAAAAAAAATACAAACTGGGAAAAAATTAAAGAAGAAAATTAAGAAACTGAAAAATGTCTTGAGAGGCCATGTTCTGATATTCAGGCATAACTTCCAACTTAAAAAAAATGTCAATAACATTTTGCTTAAGTTTCTAAAATAAGGGTACTCGAGCAATTTTTATATTTTTCACCTACCCTGTATGCTGTTCGACTTGCAACCATTCTGAGTACATCTAAAATGATTACCGAACATGCCCCAACTTTCGGCACTATCTGTATTTTGGTTGTGTAATTGTTTAAAAAAATTCTATAGGTATCTTGCACACTTGAATGCCCACACTGTATATGCAATGTTTCATCAACTAGACATTTCTGTGGTTATGTTAGCGATATACACTTTCACAGAGTGATTGTTAGAGCAACCGCCAAAAGAGATACGTCAGTTATATCCAACCATTTGTGGTTCAGCTTGTACGACTTCTCAAACCTGTGATTGGTCAAATTAGCGTTGTCTGGTTTTGGATCACTAATGTTTAGTCTTTGGGCTCTGGTTTCTCCAATTGCCTTGCTATTGATTGATAGTGGTCGATGTCAAAGCTTGGCTCTGCAACGGATTGCCTTACAGATCCTAGTTTATGTTTGATATTTATGGCTCGAATATATTATTGAGCCCATAGATGGCCTCTTTGTGAAACATGTCTTCACTCACTCAGGATTATTTTTCAAGGACAGTTGGGTCTAACAGTGTATTTGAGGTTCAGCGTAACTACTGAATACTCCTATGGCAGGTTAAAACTGTGCTGTCTGGTGTTGAATCATGCATTGTTTGTTTTGGGCTGTGGTTCCAACTACTTGTTTTTCAGTGAAAGATACACAAGGATTCGCATTACAAAGTCGATGTCGAAATTTAGCTTTGCTACGTATTACCTTGGAGAGCCACGTTCATTATTGATATCAGAAAATAACTATATTTTTTCTTCTCAAATTCTCATCTCAATCTTGTGTTTGTCTTATTTCAATTCTTCGTAAGCAGTGTCTTCAAATTTTCAATCTTTTATGTCCAACTTTTTTAAAATGATCATTCTCATTACGGGAATACGAAATAATAAATCATGTGCATTGTAGATTGTATGTCATAACGTTGTTAATCTATTGATTGAAAAAAAAATTTATAGTTGCTATAAATAAAGTTAATGTTTTTGCTGTAGTTGAAATTCGCCCACAACTTTATATTTCATATAAAAAGTACTCTGTGTTGAATTAGTTTCTACAACATTGATGACAGGCTGACATGAATGATGATTCATAGACTGCACAACCACCAATAGGTAACAACCGTTTCTCAGGCTTTGTAACTTCTGAAAGAGATATTATGTTGCCCAAATGTGGTACTTTAGCCATACTATCCATGATGATAATTAGGCAATTTTCACAAATATTTACTCAATTACTGTCATATACTCATCACTTACCAGCTTTTCCCTTCTACTTTCCCACAAACTCATCTTAATAGATAAACAAACATAAACGCTTCTGCAATCACCGCAAAATGGATAATAAACAATCAATTTTCGCTGCGGCTATGCCTACGAATATTACCGATTTGATGAAATACTAATAGATTATACATACTTGCACAAAATAATAATTGAGTCGCTAAAATTAATTACACATTGGCGAATTCACAAGTCCCTCCGCTACATTCATAATTTATGTTTGTTCATGAATATATTTCCATGTTTAATGAATCGGTTAGGGCTTCATAATGGAATGGAACTCGTGAATGGCTTCATCATTTTACATCTAGTGATCAAGCTGGTCTAACTACACTCTGCTAACGACAAAGTACAATGTTAACATTTACTCTTTTTGATATTGTTAGAACGAAATGCAATCTCGTTTTATCAAATACTAGCGACCTGCTTCGCAATGGTAGCGGAACATATATGCCTGCATTTGTTAGTGTCACAGTTTCACATCAGCTTTCAACTGATAACAATGACCTTTGATAGAATTTACTCAAATCAGTTTGCGAGGACGTTTGAATTTACTTTCTCGTGTCATGGTTTTAATTTACCGATAACTCCTAAGATATATCAATTTGAATTGTTTTGTGTAAAGGGAAATTATAATTTGCATTATTTTTATCTATTTGATAAAAATTAATATTGTATCCGTTTGCATAGCTTCCCAATTATCAGTTTATATGTAACCAATATTTTTAATATTATTGAAAGTTGAGCAAACTAGCTATCCTTGAAAGATAAACGTATGCCAATTTTTTAATAGACCAATAAAAAAAAAGACAATATGTAGTGAATTGGTTTAATATATCTCTAAAAGATTGAACAGTGATTTTTGATGACAGTCACTGGGTGGCGTCAACGCCCCGACTTCTTACGAATAGTATAACCTTCCTCTTGAGTCTCGTTGAGTTGGTGAAAACCGTATTGGAATTCGTGTGGTAGTTTTCGGGTTTCTCGGAATAATATGTATGTAGTGATCTGTTTGTGATCAGCTTGTAGCGGAATGTATTGACGAGTGTGGCAGTCAGTTTTTCCTTTTTGACAGTAGAAATGTTCCATTATACTGGTGTACTGCAAGGATCTATCTTGGGACCTTTATTATTCATATTTTTAATCAATGATCTAACTGATATCATATATTTTATATGCAGACAACACTACAATCCAAACAAATGCTAAAACTATAGATGAGGTACTTACATTATCTTCTGAAGCACAGTAGCAAACTGAAAGGTGGTTCAGCACCAACAAATTGTATCTGAATAAAAACAAAACTCAAAACATAGTATTCAGCCTGAGAAATATGAAAAATTATTCAAATTTGCAAAGTAGTGTGAAATTTTGGGGAATTCATATTGACAGTTAATTAAAATGATATCATCACATAAATATCAAAAAAGTCAGGAGCAATCTATTTCCACTAAGAAACCTCTCCAGACAAGGTTCAAAAGCAACTCTTCGAACGGCATATTTTTCCTTGTAATAATCCATTATTTCTTATGTTATTGTCGCCTGGGGACATGTATTTTTTTATTTATTTATTTTCCAATATTTCACTTGTTGAAAGGTACAATGGAAAAAAAGATAAAAAACATATCTTCCAATATACAATAACAAGGAATACGTCAGCTTTAAAAAAGAAAAAACTATAGGTATTTACAAATGATTTGCCAAATGAACAAGAAACACAAATAACATGGAGAGGGATACGATCGTCGATAAGATTTCTCCAAGGAGTAGCAATTTTTTTCAATTAAAAAAGTTTTCAATCTTGATTTGAGAATATTCAAATTAGGAGCTGCCTTTGTATTTACGTCTAATTTGTTGAACATTTTCGGTCCGAGATAAAGATGACTTTTCTGGTAGAGAGCTGTTCGATGTGATCGAGGTACTAGCAAATTTCTAGAGCGAGTTGGATAATCATGAGTTTGCTTGTTCGATAAAAAACTTGATTTGTTATTATAAACAAAAATACATAATTCATAAACATATATCCCAACAAACTTAAGAAGTTTCAGGTTTTTGAAAGAGCTCCTGCATGACTCTCTCCATCTAAGTTTAATAATTATTCGAACTGCCGACTTTTGTAATATGAAAATCCTTTCCACGGACGATCCCGTACCCCAATTCAAAATCTCGTATCGCAAATGACAATGATTAGTGGTATAGTACAGACTCAACAAGATTTCAGGTTTACAGTAGTTAGACAAAAATCTTAACGCATAACAATTTTTACGTAGTTTTTCACAAAGTGAGTCGATATGTGATGTCAAGGTGAGTCTGTAATCAACTGTGATGCCTAATAATTTAGTTCCTTTAGGGGATTCTACATGAAAATCATCATCTCCATATTTACTAAAAATCTCGGACTCATTTGTAACCATAGTGAGTTTCATTAGTACAGTTTTAGTTATATTGAGTTTCGGGTGATTTTTACTTGCCCATGTTATAATTTGCTGGTATACCTTTCCAGTAATATCTGATCGAGTTGCCGAGTATTTCTCTGTTAAAAGGAAATTTGTATCATCCGCATATGTAACCACGTGTACTGATGACAGTTGTTGAAAATAGTGAAACAAGTCATTCGCAAAAATGATGAAGAAAAGTGGTCCAAGTATAGATCCTTGAGGGACACCTTGCTCTATTTTCCGTAGTTCACTCACAGTGACGTCACCAATAACTCGTTGAATTCTGCCTTGCAGATATGATTCAATTAACTTGTGAGCAGTCCCTCTCACGCCATATCGTTCCAATTTCTGTAAAAAGCCACAAATGTGAAATTTGCAATCAAGAGCATTTATAATGTGTTCACTGAAATTACATAGAGCTGTTTCTGTACTATTATTTTTCGTGAATCCATGTTGGTTTGATGAGACAATGTTATTCATAGAAAGGAAAGAAATTAATTGATTTTTGATATTCAACTGAAATACGTTTCACACACTAGAAAGCAAACTAATGCCCGTATAGTTTTCATACAAATTTTTATCATCTTTTTTATAAATTGGTACAACATTAGCAATTTTCAGTTTGTCAGGAAACATTCCATATTCTAGGTTAATGATGTGATGCAGCGGATATAACTCATGTGCACATTTTTTTAGGAGTTTATTTGAAATTTCATCATAACCACTTGCACCTGAGTTTTTTAGTATTTTTATCAAATCAATTCTGTCATATTCACTAATGGGATGCATGAAAAAGGAGTTTTGGCAGATGGGAACATTATTTTCCATAAATTCATTAGACTGTGATAGAATATCCCGACTGACAGTTGTCATTCATTGAATTATATTTTTTCCATTGTTATGTTGTTGATCAAAATTCTATTGACAATTTTCAGTCCTAAGAAAAATAACTTTTCAAAGGTTTTGTAGAAATTGCAAAAATAATAAAAGTTCCACTAAATATCCACTGATGTATATTGAAAGTACTTGAAACAACACCTGAAATTCAACGCCGTTCAACCAATGAAGTACCTATCTCACGTCATAATCAGATGATCACCTATTCAAGTCTTCTATATCATTTAATGAATGAATGAATGATAATTCCATATCATGTTTGAATAATGGATTGAATTTGAATAATAATAATAATAATTGTAATTTATTGAACAAAATTTCTATTTTTCTCAACAGTGTAACAAAATGGCTTCGAAATAACGTGTAAGGAATCACACGTTAAAAGGTAAGACCTTTAACGTTAATTAATCCTTAGCTCGCCACAAGTTTCGACTTCTGAGGGTTGTCGTTCGTAGGGGTGCGACAGCTGGTTAACGGAAAAACATATTTTAAAGATTTTTTAAACATAGTTTAATTTAGAATTAAATTTGATATTTGCTAAAAATTCAAATAAGGCACGATTTTGTCTTTCTAAAAACTGAAGAATCTTAAGGATCCTCTTTGAGTGTCTTGATCTTTAGTCGAAACGAACTTCCTATCAGTTTTTCAGCAAATTGTTAACGACAATGAGTTGGCTTTCCGTAATTATTACAAATATTTTCGAGATGAATTTTGAATAATAGGTCATGAAGTAGACCTTGACACACATGTCCCAAGATTTTTATATTGCCATACAATAAACAACTACAGTGTGTAATAACGAATACCTAACAGAGCCGTTTTTGAATATAAAAAGTAATCTTTTTAAAAAAAGCTTGGACACGTCGATTTCTAATTAAAGGGGGACACCTTTCAGACTAATCAGATTTTTTGTAGTACGCACCCCCTCGGAGGGGTGCGTCCGACGACCCTTATTTACATAGGGAAAGTAGATCGAGTGGCATCTTGTTTTAAAGGTCTTTCGAATACCTTAACTTGTATGCCTGAATAAAACAAAATCTAGCAGTTCTTCTTATCAGTTTTTTGTTAAATAAAATCCCTTTTTGAAAGTCAATATCCACTCCTCTTTTTCCAGTTTTCATTAGTACATCGTTCGATTGTTTTGTTTAAACGGGTTGTGTACTGTTATTTGTTTAAAAATGCCTCACACTACTGCTAAAAGGGTTTCAGTTATTTCTTTTTGGCAACGATCAAAATGCTAATAGAACATCAATTTGATTTAACGAGCAAAACCCTGGTAAACACCTGAGCAGAAATCACGTTCTGGATTTGGTCACAAAATTTAGGGAGACAGGTTCGGTTTTAAATAAGAAAAGAAATGTTCAGAGAAGGGTAGGGAATGACGATAATGCGATTGGAGTGATTGGTCAAGTCATCGTCAATCCCAGGTAAAGTACCAGAATAAGCCATATGAGCGCATGGAGAATCCTTAAAAACCACAAATTCCATCCTTACAAAATTAAACTTGTTCATGAACTCAATGGTAGTTTCTTGAGTTGAACTCAATAAAAATACCTTTAAATCTTCATATCATCTCGACAACTAATCGTTACAAAAATTTTCTTTTAACAGAGATGTAAAGGTATTCGAAAGACCTTTAAAACAAGATGCCACTCGATCTACTTTCCCTATGTAAATAAGGGTCGTCGGACGCACCCCTCCGAGGGGGTGCGTACTACAAAAAATCTGATTAGTCTGAAAGCTGTCCCCCTTTAATTAGAAATCGACATGTCCGAGCTTTTTTTAAAAATCTTACTTTTTATATTCAAAAACGGCTCTGTTAAGTTTTCGTTGTTACACACTGTATATTGACTGTGCCGTTTCCAGTGGTCATAGGATCGCCACGTATCCGTTATATACTAAGATTCCTTTTCAGTCACATTCAATATGGGGCACTCAGTGTACATGAGTTAAAACAGCGGAAGCATTCACATCCTCGACGGAATCTGTACATAAACAAAATTGCTTTTGGTTGAACAACTGCAATAGCTGGTCTCGACGGTGAGAGGCGGTGAAGGGTGCACGTTGAAGCAACGCGGAAACGAGATTACGGGGCGTTCTGCAAAAGTGTTATTATCAGAATTTCGTTTCACCCTTGGTTGAATCAATTATCTTCAGCCACTAGGTTATGGCTCATTCGGAATGAGATCCGACTGAGTCGGATAAAAAGCCGATTAGATTTATTCTGGACGGCTTTCGTTTCGCCCTGAGCTCTTTCGTCCCAGCCATGAAAGAGTATACGGAGTTTAAATGTTTTGGTAGGCACTGCCTTCACCAATCTTTGATCAGAAGTCTAGGATAATGACAGCGGTTTCTAGATTTATCGTGTGACTCTTACGTAATCCCGAACAAATTTGCATATTTATTCATAAGGCGAGTTCTTTGTTAGATAAATATTCCTTGAAGGCACCTTATCATAATCAGAATTATTACTCCCATCCGCGAAAATATTTAAGTGTTTTTAGAAGACAGGCCACCATTTTCACAGGTCGCATTTACATCGGTTGAAGTAGACATACGACATTCTGAGCATCGAAGACGGATAATCTACTATGGTTGTCACAGATTCGGTACAGAACAGTTGTAGGTTCAATGTCAGAGTTCCGATATTTTCTTCAAACTTCTTCAATCTCCGAACGAGACATACCTCATTGATATCTGTTTTTTTCAGGGACAATACACATGCATTACAGGAAAAAAATCCTTAAATGGTGCTCTCAGAGCAGTGCCTGTGTGAAACTAGCGAATTCACATTGGATTTGAATCGCTGGGAATCCATTTGGAAAAACTTTCTCAGCAAGTTTATTTCACATAAACGCAGTTCTCCAGATGAATGAGTTCTTGAACAGTAAAGTTCGAGGTGTACTGAGATGAACCTCAAAATGATGAGCAACTACAGTCCGTCGCGTATTTCTGATATGTACAGACAAGTGTGCTGGTTGAAAACAATACGGATCCCTGGGGAACACCAGCGTTGATGATGAAAGTATTCGAGAGATATTCATCGAAGGCCACTTGCATGGAACGTTCTTTCAGGAAGCTGGAGAGCCATACACAGAAATTATTCAACAAGTCATAGCATCGAAGTTGGGCGAGTAAACCCTCATGCCAGAGACGATCAAAAGCTGTATTTATTTCACACAAAATGGCAGAGATCATCGAAGTTAACTTCCTTGGGGACAAAGGAATGGCATCCGCATGCCAAGTCATTACTGATTGTTTACTATTCTGGGACATAGTTTCGCCAATGTGATACAGAGTGGATGATCGAGGAACAATGTTCAAAGTACGTTTTCAAAATTGGATGAATCAATTATACTCAGTAGGTTATCTCTTATTCGGTACGAGATCTGATTGAGTTGAGTAAAATGCTGATGGAATGTATTTTGAATGGCTTCCGTTTCACATTGAGCATTTCCAGTTCTTGGTGGAAGTACATCTTTGAGACCAAAATGAGCACTGCTCCTTAACACCAAAACTACTGCAACACTGCGACTTCATGAGTTGAAGTCAAGTAATTCCTAACTATAAATTATTTTTTCAGACCATAGATACTCATTAATGATTGCGGTTAGAAATTAATAGAATTTTTTTCTTGAAACTGCTTGCTAATTTTTCAAAAGAATGATTTATTTCTTTCTTTTGATGTAGTCTTCAAAACTACTTGCGCACTTCAGCAAATGTTAGACAAGATAATGTATTCAGCACAATGAACAATATCTATAATTTTTGAGATCGATAATTGATTTTTAAACTTTTGGATGCTTTCGAGAGTCTAGAAGTAACAAAGGGTTACATGAGAACTATGAATACTGACAAAGATCAAATTCAAAGCAGACCATTGTTCACATGAATCATTTTGTACAAAATCTGCGGCAATTTCGTCAATTTCTACCAGACATCTTTGATGTATGTCTGAAAGTAACCGTGAAAGTGTATTCTGTTAGATATAAACAGGCCAGATTTGAAGTTAGGAAATGTTCACTTTTATATATGAATAACCTTGATGAAATTTTTCTCTAATTTGTACCCTACAGATCATTGGTGTGTTTCTAAAAGTGAAAATTCACTCTGTCAAATATAAATAGTTGAGTTTTGAAGTGAGTTATCAATCTATTTCATCTCTTAAAGACACCAACTTATTTGGTAAAACGCGTGTTGTGTTTGGCAGTTCTGGTGTTTCAGGACACTAGTTATTTATTTAATGTTGGATCCAGTCATGAGAAAGTATAGCGAACGTATAAATGCTTCGGTAAGCACTGTCTTTATAAGTTCCAGGATAATGACAATTGTTTCACAAAGACATTTCTTGTGACTGTTGCTATTCGGAATTAATTTTCATATTCAGATTAGTTCAAGGCGGAGAATTCCTCACATGAAATGTTTTTTTAAAAACAAATGGGTGCCTTAATATAAAACATAATGTGCCAATGAAAACGAAACAAGACTGATTTGTCATAGTTGGTATTGAAAAAATCCTCTAACCCGTTGTTGATTTTTTTCTAATGTTTCATGCATATTTTCAACCTTCTTATGCAACCTTGGCTAAGTGCGTTGAGTTATAAGTTTCGATATCATGTGTTTTTGTAGCTCCATATTTCAATAAATATTCATTCTATTCTGTCGTAGTATATACTCTCGATGGATAATTTGAGGTTTATACATTTATGCTGTTTATTTATTTTCCAAATTTTATTTTTCTTTCTTTTTTACAGCTCATTAATATATGATGTGTTGAGCGATTTCTTGCCAATTTTTCTCTACAGATTCAAGAAATAATAATAATAATAATAATCGTTTTTATTGTTTCCCAGCTGTAGTTACATACAAATATTCAAATAAAATACAGAGCTAGTTGCTGATATAACAAAAGGCGAAGTTCAACTCAGTTAGCACAAATGCTACTGAGTTGTTCTTCCACCAAGTTGAACCAAAGCGCTGAAACAGTTCTGAAAATTAACCAAGCATTTGGTGAAGATATTGTTAATGAACGCACTGTTCAACGTTAGTTTGCGGTATTTCGTTTCAGATATTTTAGCCTCGAAAATGAGTGGTCCACCTACAAGAATCCAGGACGAGGACTTGAGGAACCTGGTGGAGGCAGACCCATTACAAATGGTGTTTGGTATGGCGGCAGAACCTGACATCAGCTCCCATGCGGTTGGTTTAAATGGTTTGAAACGCATTGAAAATCTCAAAAAGCTCGATAATGGGGTGCTCCACGATTCAACAGATCGATAAAAATTGTTACGTTTCGAAGTCTATTCTTCTTTGCTTTTGCACAACCAAAACGATCTTTTCTTGAATATTATCAGCACGTGAGATGAGAAGTGTTACCTCTACGACAATATGACATGTTCAGGTCAGTGGTCGGACACCGATGAGCCACCGAGGTACTTTCTGAAGGCGAAAATTCACAAAAAAACCATGGTCACTGTATGGTAGTCAGCGGCGGGTATGATTTACTATAACTGTCTGCAACCGGGCCAAATCATCACAACAGAGTCATATTGTAAGGAAATAACGAAATGTACTGAAAATTGCGCAAACATTGCCAATTCGAAAATACGAATTTATGTATTGGTTATCTGAGCCGATACTTTTTTTTAATGAAGATACAGTTTATGACTCCTACCTACATTTCGAATTAACCTCATTCTGAAACAATAAACTCGACCTTTCAAAGCTAGTATTCTACAGGGATCTATTTTAGTACCAATATTGTTTCTTCTTCACATCAATGATTTTCTCAACAACTTTCATTGTAGTATTTTAAGCAAATATTGATACTACAAAACACCTAATTAAATTCAACAAATTTTTCGAGACCAGCAGATTTATTTACATTAAAGTTATACATAGAAGAAATAATAACATTGGTGTCTAGAAAAATCTAGATTTCCCAGAAATTCAGCCGATTCAGGCATATATCAGATGAAGGTATTAACAGATGATCTCTTGTAAGTTGATGTGAAGCTAGGCTAATTAACTGCCCGTTGAACATTGATTTACACAGGTATAGGTAGTGGATGTGAGGATAATTATCAAATGGAGCACTAAAAGCCTTCTACGTTGAATTGCTCCATATTTGCAATGATAGACGGACCCTGCAACATAAATACCTGCATTCTTTTTCCTAAGAGGATTATCAATCTGCTCAATTGAAACTCCATAATATATCCATAGTCTCAATATATTTGCACAATCACCTGGAATTTGTATCAGTATCTTCTCGAATTTGTTAGCAATGGCTCTGCTGCATTAGAAAATCCAACTTTAAGGCTTTATGATGATTGACATTCACTTCTATGTGTTGAATGTCTCAATAAAACATACTTCCTATTTTCATTCAGCAATAGATGAAATCTAAATAAAAACAGAGCATTGCATCATTTAATAGATGTGTATTGTAAACAGATGAATTACAATTCTGATAGATATGTTGTGGAACAGAAGAATAAAGTCAATATTTTCTGCAAGTATTACTACATACAACAATCTTTCATGATAGAGGTGAAGATTGTGAAGTTATACTAATTTATATGTTGATCAAATGTAAAACACATTTTAATTTCTCACCGAATTCATAAAAAATATTCATTAAAAGTATAATTGTTTCACCTTATCTTTCACACTCTATGTATGTCTGAAAGTTATTTTTATTCTTGAAACATTGAAAAAATATTTTTTCAACAGTCTCACCCACATGTTTTCTGAAGGTATCTGAAATATATTTAACATCAGTTTATTCCAAATCAAATGAAAATCACTAAATTGAACGGATACTTGATAGATTTCAGGATTATACTGCATACGTTTATATGAATTCAGAAAAAATATTTATTAAAAGTATAATTTTTTCACCTTATCTTTCACTTTCTGTGTATGTCTAAAAGTTATTTTTATTCTTGAAACATTGAATAGATATTCTTTTCAACAGTCTCACCTACATGTTTTCTGAAGGTATCTGAAATATATTCAACATCAGTTTATTCCAAATCAAATGCAAATCACTGAATTGAACGCATACTTGATAGATTTCAGGATTATACTGCATACGTTTATACGTTTATACTATATACGTTTTTTTTCAATGACTGTTTTGGTTTGGTTTTGATTATAATTGGGTAAATTTGAAGTATTGTATCAATATGATTAAACTACGAACCTTATGTACATATCGTGGTTTTTGATTTTGAAACCTTGACACCAACAAAGTCCCACTTTTTACTGAATCCAAAGTTACATTGATAGTTTTGTAACTTTTTGTATCTCATCAATTTTGTTCACACAAAATAATTTGACACTACCATTACTCACTTTCATGTCATTCTATAGCCATATTAATAATTTAAAAGCTTCAGAAACAAAATAGAGGCAAATGAATCTCAATCTGGAATATATTCATGATAATAACCTTCAAACAGTTTTAAAGTTCAAAGAAAACACAGACCGAATCGACCAACAGCAATGGCCAATGGCGAATGGCCAACTCGTTCGCAATTAGTTTTATGGTGTAAAAGGGTCTTCAAGGCAGCCAACTGTCTCAAAATTTCACTCAACATTATAAGGCAGAATTATGAAAAATTAGAAACAATGAATTCATAAATTCAAGTACTTCATCATATTCAAGCTTCCTCAGTATCATTGGGCTCTTCTTAGATCTACAATGGGTTCAAAACTTCAACTTCCCCCATTATTCCCACATAGTATAAGCAAGCGCATGGACTATAGGGTCATGACAAAGTACGTTATAATACTTTGCGTTATAATGAAGTACGTTATGACGCGTTAGGCTGCAACTATATTGAATCCGTATTTCTCCCGACCCGATGTGGGACGACCATCGAACGTCCCGCGATCCGATGCAATCCATTGTAACTGCCTACACTGGACTCGGTTCGACCCGATAGGTTAACAGTTAAAGTTGTGTTTTGGGGGTAATTATGATTGACACTGAAGATGATTTTTGTGGTAGCTTAAACAAGAAAAGAATGTTCTCCTTAATAGGAGACGTAGGAAAAAGGTATGGGTGCATCAGTTTAATGAAGATAAATCTGAAGGTGAATTTTTCAAAACTTCCCTACTTATAAGAAACTACCCGAATAAATTTAAGGACTACCATCGTATGACTATGGAAACGTTCAACTATATTCTTGAAGGCATAAAAAACGACATAACTGGCCCGTCTAACTTCAGAGCATGCATTAGCCCTTTCACCAAAAATTGTTCCCGAATAACCACCCATAGTTTAGGCTTAATATCACTATTATGGTAATCCTTGTTTCGCTGGTCCCACAAGAGAGGCTCATATTTCACAAGAATTATCAAAAACTCTTTATCAATGTTATTATTCATTATTATACCACACCGTCGGAAGTGTTTGTTTTCCTTCCGATATCGTCCGATGGTTGTCCTACATCGGGTCAGGAGAAATGCGAATTCAATATAGGTGCAGCCTTATAGCAGGGGAGCCCTCGATGCAAATGGGGATTTACTCTAGCGTCATGAAGACATATTAGGTTGCAAAGCTTAGATGATAAGAAGAAAATAATGTCATATAATATATACCTTTTCATCGGTGGGGATATGTGTATTACGATTTCTATCTTGTACATTATGATGCAATGGGTGTCCACGTTTAGAACGCTATTTTTCGTAAAATGTTCATCAAAAAATGAGTCAGGGTACTATTGGAAGTATTAAACGCCAATCATAATGATGTGACACTTGACCCCCTTTCCCATTTAAAATTCCAAGGGTAACAACATCTACCATTCCTAAGTGGTTGAACCACGAAGGCTACAGATAGTCCTTGACAGAGCAATTGACCTGATTTTTCTATTCCTCATATTGTTTACTGGAAGGAATATATTAAGGGTGAGAAGTTTCAAAATTGACACCCTGTATGTATTGATTTCGCAATTCAGTACTTTGTTTCATCAAACAGAAAATCATTATTAATTTTTCAATACGCTTTATGATCATTGTTCATATGATATATCCAAATATACATTTTGTACTTATTAGGTTTCATGTTTTGAAGGTTCAATTGTGTTCGTTACTGGATATTTTATAGCATATTTTAATGCAATTTTTTGTTATCTGTCTGAAAACTGTAATTGAGTTATATATTCATTGCATATTGGTTTCGGTGCATATTGTTGTTCATTCTGTGACAAATCGAAATTTGAATTCGATTACTCAGACTTCAAATCAAATAAATATATGGAATTGTCAATTTTTGTTATGCATTTCCAATTCGTTTGTTTTTATTGTAGAATGACCCGTAATTTGTACAAAACATGATTCAATTTGTATGCAGCATCAATCACGTTTGATGTTATTGATCAAATTTAATGCATTAAGTGGCCTAGTTTATATTGTTAAGTTTGGCAGAAGTGGTGCTTTATCTGATAACAATTCTGTCAACTGAGATGTACTGCCACACATACTTTCATTTTATCAACTAGCATTAGGACAGGAGAGATCTACGCACAGAATAACAATGAATAATTTTCTTCATCAACGTCTTATTTTTCAAAACATTCGAAATAGTTTGTTCGTGTAATTTGAGTAATGTTAGTTTTCCATCATTACTGAATCATATTGGTCACGAAAATTAATTAGATATTGTTTTGTTTTGAAATTTGTTGTACCTCCATATTCTGTTAGGTTAGGTGTCGAATGTGTCGAATCACACATCTATTAAAACTCACCATGTCAGAGTTTGATAAAACTCAGGTCATTTTTGAATGGTTTTATGTAGCTTGCTCGGTTTGTTTATTTGGGTCATATTTAATAATTGAAGTTTGATCCCCCCGCGGTTGACAGATTGATCTGTTATTTGGTACACACATTTGGTTTTCATGAAAATACAATTCAATAAATTCTGTATCACTGTGAATCCAATATGACCGCAGCAACAAAATAACGTTTAGTTATTATTTTGTAATACTGAGGCACCAAATGACTAAACAGAATGAAAATAATTGAGTAAGAAAATTAGAAACTGAAAACTTCAATAATGTTTCAATGCCAAAGATAAGGTGGACAAGTTGGAGAAATCTGGAGTTTATAAGCTCAAGTGCCCGGAGTGTAATAGTGTTTATGTGGGACATATGTGGGTAGAAATTTCCAAAAACGGTATGCTGAAAATATAAGGTTTAGACTAGGAAAAAATGATTCGACGTTTTCAAACCATTCCTTGGCATGCAACGACAAGTTTCCGAATCTAAACGATACGGACATTTTGCACCATGTAAGGAAGGGTTACAAACTCAATTATTTAGAATCCTTGGAAGTTCACAAGCATAAACATTGTGGGTGCAACCTGTTGAATGATTAAATCGATTTAGTTTACTCACCGGTTTTAAAATTGGCACATCCGCATTGTAAACTGTAAATTCAGGTACTCAATCAAGCCAAGTACCTCTTTTACTACCTATATGGGTGGTGTATAAGGGCTAATGTAATGAAGCATTGTTAGTTTAATGTATAAGTTTGAGGAAACTGCAGTAAATTTAATTACAAATAAAAGTGGTATAAACATTTTCAATTCTCTTTTCTTCATTATGATATCCTACCACGTAGTAATGGCTACATCCATCAATTTGTTTAATAAGAATTGTAAACATCGGCAATTAATTTCAAAAATATTCTTCATATGTGTTACTATCTTCATTCGGGTTTGAAGGCCGTCATAGTTTGGAACTACATCCTAACGTTTTGCCAGCACGAGTGGCTGGCTTCTCCGTAGGTTTATTCATCTTGATTATTCACCGTCATCGGTGAATGATCAAGATGAATAAACCTCCTAAGAAGCCAGACTTTCTTGCTGGCGAAACGTTAGGATGCAATTCCAAACTACATCGGCCTTCAAACCCGAATGAAAATGGTAACACTGAAAATCTTGGCCATGAACCTAACCAATTTTCTCTTCAGATATTGATACTGAAAATAATTGATGGGAAACTCAAAAGGTTACGGCCTAATAACTTACTTTTTCTCTGACAAACAGATGAATCTGAAATGAATAACATCATTAGTCACTTTAATGTCCATAAAGCTTGATAGCATTGATAAAATATCGGTAACTGCCCTCCAACAAATTAGCAGCTACTGTCATAAATTTTTAATACCTTTTCAACGGTATATGAATGAGGGTTACTTTTCGAATGCTTTGAAAATAGCCGTATCGAAATTTTTCTTTACGTCTGGAAATTGCAAAAATTTTGTTAATTGTAGACCCATTTGTCTTTTCTGCATTCTATCAAAGATACAAAAATTATAAAAAGCCGTTTTTCAAGCTTCTATACAAAATACAATCTNAAACTCCATTGATTAGTTAGAAAAACTATCTATCTTTTCTGGTACCAACCCTAAAAAACTTTGGACGCCAAATTTGTTTCGAATCAAATGATATGTTGGATGAAAATTGCAAAAATTTTGTTATTTGTAGACCCATTTGTCATTTCTGTATTTTATCAAAGATACAAAAATTATAAAAAGCCGTTTTTTAAGCTTCTATACAAAACACAATCTTATTTCGAAATACCAATATGGCTTCAAGAAGGCTGCAAGAAGGCTGCTTCATCGGAGAATGCGAAAGCAATGAGGTCGGTAAAGTATACGAAACTATTGGAAATTATTCGATTCCGAAGCACAGTTTTTGAACTCCTCGGAAGCTGTCCATCTGTCAGATTGCAATGTATTGAAGAATTAAATGATGTTACGAGTTGATATGAAATTATTCCTTGCTGCATACCCCAAGGTAACAATCTGGAACCACTTGTATTCAATCTGTATGTAAATGATATTTTTAAAAAATTCACATCGCAAAAAATTACGAGTTATGCTGACGACAGAGCTGCATTTTATGAAAATAAATCATATAAATCATTAAAATATGATGTTGGATAAGAACTCAGAATAATCTTATTCTTACTCTTCCAATTGAAAAGTGCTCATTATCAAAATCAACAAAACCCTATTTGATACATTTCTCTTGTTATAGTAAATAATGAGATGATTTTAATAACTACATGGTAATTCCACATTAAATATAAAAATGACAAACAAGTTGTAATACACTGTCTATAACGGTGGAACGATCAGATTGGCAATATAGTGAGAGGATTCAGAGGTCTAATTTCAAAATTCAGGTGTTTAAAATAAAAAAATAAAAAACAGATTTACTTACCATGTACTATATAAACTCTTGTACAATCATAATTTGATTACGGCATCTTACTGTGAGGTAGGACGTAACCAATCTGGAAGTGATTCAAAACTGGATCATCAAAATCATATTTGATTATATCTGTACTCCCCCTTGTGATAATCTTCATAAATCCGGCTTATTGGAATGATATATCTAAATGATATATACCTCTGTTATAAGAATAAAAAATATTGAAATAAAAAAAATTCGATCGTGGAATAAGGAAAACTATCAATATTGTCCTCACTGTCGAAAAGGATATTGGCTATAGAAAATTTTTCCGTCCAAAAAAACGGTTATTCATTCGTCAACGTGCCTTTTTCCTTATTTCCTCGTAATTTGCCGTTTAAAAACGTCTCATCTGGAACAAAGAGAAGTATAATCGTTGAGCTTTGAAAGAGATAAAATCTAATTGATGCGTCGTTATCCTTCAGATTATTCCTTCTTACATCAATATAATCCCCTTAGTCATTTTCTGTGATTATAAGCCAAAAAAGGGTAAGCTCTTTTCATGTGGCTGATGTAATTGAGTGGTGTGAATTATTCGAAATGTCCAAGTTCTTAGAACTGTTATTTCTCGAGGGCAATTAGCGCTGCTCATTCTCAATTTTTTGCAAAAACGACTGGATTTTTCACATGAAAACCAGTTCGCTGAGTCACAGAGTTTTTCCTTCCAGGAAATAATGATCAGATTCTCTCAAAATTCTGTTATTTGAATATTTTTATTTATGTTTCTTCTCATTTGAGTTCTAGAAATGCATTTATATCCATCTATTTTGTTGTATCCAAGATTCGTTCAATGAAAGTAGGACAAGTGGCCGTGGCCTCACCTCAGCTTTGAAAGGCATTTTTTGTGAAAGACTATACTTCTTACAAATTCTCTATTGATTTAGCTATGATGGGATGGTAAACCGCTTCGTTACCTAACGCGTAATGGCACCCGTTTGTCTGGCTTTCCTTTCTCTCACGCATACGTCAGCGGAAGACAGGCTCCTCCTTTCTCGTTGGACAGACGATCAGTGTTTAGTGTGCGTCAGACATGTATTGTTGACAGTAGTATAAAAATCAAAAAACTTGCATATAATCATTCTATTCTTTAGGTTAATTGCGTAGTTGTATATCATTCCTTTCAATAATCGCTAACAATATCCCTTCTCTCGATAACAAATTCTGTATAATTTGTGAAAAATACTTCAAAACAACGAAAGGTCTCAAAATTCATAATGGTAGATAGAGTTCATAAAATTTCGAGTACAACATCTTCTTTGAATGAATCAGCTTTCACATGAGCTGTCGATTCTGTTCTGTTGCCTTATTCTGAAAAATATGCGTCATTCAATACTATGTTTCATGAAAAATTATCCTCATTGAAACGATTCAGTCACATCATAAAAATGATTCCCAAATCTGCTGCTCACTCTAAAGCTGAAAACCTAAAATTTCAGTGATCTGACTGATAAACTTTTTAAGGTTTCCAAAGGTGAAATCCATCACGATCAAAAACATTTCATGCGATCAGATACAATTTCGACCCAATCGATAACGAGGGGGGTCTGAAGTGTGCTCCTCATGTAATCCAACACGTAAATATTATCACCCGATGCTTGTCTGTGTGATCGTCTGCAACCCTAACTCTGTAACCAACATTTTGATCAAGCATTCATCAGTATAGCGTTATTAATGGAACCGCAACTTTTAATTAGGTCTTGTGTATCCGATGTACGGTTTGCGAACGAATAACGTGTATTTTGTTCATGGCCATTGAACATTCACTGCAGAGAACTATGCTGTATTCTGGTGGAGCCATACACGAACTTCAGAGTGAAACAAATGAACTTTGCAACAACTATAACTCATCCGTGAACATTTATAGTTACCTTTGAAATTCGAAGAGATGAATTTTCAATATTTGGCATAGATGTTTTTGTTCTTTTCTGCCTCAGAGTGCATTATTGTCAAGAACCCATGAAAAGTCGAAGGTAGATTTGACCAATCATAAAAAAATATGAGAATCAGGACGTTAACTTATTTGGGCCAATCTAATATAAAGATTTTCGTATTTCTTGCAGAATATAGGGTGAAACATTGTCCCCGGGAACCAATAATAACTCAAGAGTGCATACTAAAATTAACCAAGTTATGAAAGGTTCAAAAACGTGGGTATCCCCCAAAGAAAAGAAGAAAGCAAATAATTCAGAAATGAACATATTTACAGAGATGTGTAGATCATGCAAAAAAGTGATCTTCAGACACAAACTGAAAGAAAAAACTCTCTTGAATTGAATACTTTCATATAAACATTGAATTATACGAAATACGCGTTTCCTCTCCCGTTACTCCAAACATTCGTTATTTAATTGAATTAGATATCATTCACAGGATTGCTTCACAAACCCTACTAATATTGTAAATGCGAATGTAAGTTTGTTTGTTACGATTTCGCGCGAAAACTACTTAAATGATCATCATGATATTTTGTACACATGTTCTTGGAGGTATTAGAAGTAACATAGGATACTTTTCATTATAAAAACAATTATTTTTATGTAAGAAAAAAAAATGTCATCGTCAATGTTTCGGATGTTTCAATTTAAACAAGATTCCTATGGCTGGGATTGGATTAAGTATGCGAATAGATGTCATTACGTGCTGTCATCGATGCCATGAGATGATTTAACTCTTTCGTGATATAAAGTCGTGCATGAAGAGGCAATGAGGCAAGTGTCTCACTCCGAAATATTGGATGTAAGTGAAATTTCACCTCTTTCATATACTATATTGTGAAGCAATTCTATGAGTGATATCTGATTCAATTCTATAACGGATGTTTGGAGTACAAACTGAATAGGAGAAGGTAACCCTTTTGCATAATCTGCACACCTTATTCACACACTTTTTTGTATAAAGATGGAGAACTAGAAAGCCAAAACTTTTCTTTCAAAAAAAAATCGATATATCCTAAATATTTATTCCTTTCAATCCAAATAAAGATGAGATTTTGTTGTCAGACAAATCAAAAGTATATAAATTATTATGTGGATCATATTTGATGTTCAATATAGGCCAATTTCTAGAATGGAAAAATTAATTCTCAAAGTTCACTATTTCCAGAAACCCTTCCGAATCAATTTATCTCGCATGAATATTGAATTACACGAGAGAAAAAATACTTTCTAAATAACTATTTTCGTATGAACATTGATAACACGAAAATCACTTTTACAATTTTGTTTGTACTTTAGGCATTCTTTATGGAATCTTACCAGATATCATCCATAGGAACGCTACACGAAATAATGAATATGTGAAAGAATTGCGATATAATATTTGACTCACATATAACACTGTCATAACTGAATAAGATTTGTGTCAATTATAATAACAGACGAACGATTTAGGTATGGACTTTTACTGTCTAAACAATTTTAACATTTGAAATATTTGAATATAGGATAAATGAAATACTAACTACTCAGATCAAAAAATATGAATGAGTTGCTTAAAAAAGTGAAAATGCAAACTGAGTTCTAACCGAATTATTTCAGAATGTTACTTGTTAGGCCAATGTGGTCAATGTGGCAGCACTGTGTGGTTTTTTCGTATTTTCACCTAGTCACCTAGTTAGTCACAAAAATAGAAACTTTCTTATGTTTCAACACATTTCATTGATATGAAGTTTTATTTTGGTGGTAATATATAGAATCAAATAAATAACTTTTGTCTGATTGCTACTTCGTTTATTATTTGTTACGACCGGTTTCGGTCGATCAAAACCGGTCGACAAAAGTGATTTTATTTATCCTATACTCAATATGAATTCCTACAAAATGAATACGTCATAAATCGAACATGTCACTGAACAATATTTATTATTTGTTTCCTTACTTCAATTGAAATACTGACTTTTTTGTTATCCATAACGCTAGTTGCACACACACCGATTTTGGACGGCCGACTTTGTACTGGTCGTCCAAATTCCAATAGTGAACCACATGTGGGAACGCGACCTTGCACACACGCCGACCGGTGATCGTCGCCGGTAAAATACCGGTGAGCAGCCGTCCACTGCCACTGTATCGCCGGCAGTACCGGGAAGTAGTGGCGTACATGACTAAATACACTCTTTCATACTCGCCGGTTTTTTACCGAACCTTCCAGTCTCGAATGCTCGGTGAAATTGTAGTTACTACGCATTAACTTCGTTTTGGTAGTGCGTGCTAATTACGACAAGCAACTGATTGTTTGACCTATAAAAATCCGGTGAGTGTGCAAGCACCCGCTACCAATAAAATATCCGCCGATTTTATACTGGCCGTCCAAAATCGGTGTGTGTGCAACTAGCGTAATGCAGAAAGTATTGTCGGGTCGTCAGGAAGATGCTAAAGGCATTATTAAGGCAAATTCTTGCTAACTTTATCAAGCTTGTATCAGTATACTAGTCTGGTCACTTTAGACATTCGCAGCTACCTAAATTCCCACCAAGCTTAAAATGTGATTATAAAATTTGAAAGTTTCCCATCTTTCCCGTGTATGAAATGAATTTTATTCAAGGTCAAAGGTCAAAAAAATGAGTCTTTCACGATTTTCAGCAAAACGGTTTTATCATAAAAATACTTCAGACAAAAAACTGCGTTAATAGTGATGTATCGCATGTCGCCTCGTTGGAATCAAACGGATCCTCCACTGTTGGTGATTCAATATTAGAGCACGACCGGCCTTGACAATGTGTACATGCCAGAGAACAAAACAGTCTTGACTTTTTTGCAACCACATTTAGCACTGCATCTCTTTTTTCAGTTGCTAAAAATTGTGTTCAGCACTTTTTCCGACGCAGGTGGAAGTAAAGTTTGGACTGGTTCGAATGAATTGTTGACCAACTTCCAACCCCAATATGAAGGGTCTAGCTAATAACCAAGCCACACTTGAACTTGGTAATGTACCCGAAAAAGATGTTGATGAGCAGCAACTGAGGTTGGAGGAAGACAAGGTAATTGTACTTGTTTTCTACTTTTGGTATTTTTAACGAAACATGCATATCTATACTTATCCAAGCAGGTAGTTTTTTAGGAGCTTCCTACATAGAAAGAAGAAGGCGAATGCGTTAGTGATAATTTATTGTCGAGTTGAATTACTATTTTCAAAAACTTCAGCACATTGAACTGAATTTTGTTTATCAAACATTTTAAAAACTGTTATTTTACCCCTCCTGTATTATACTTATACTGAATCATAACTACATAGTTAACTTATGTATATTTTATATTATGTCAGATTTACTTTTGAACAATGGTGGCATATTAGTTAAATTCGCATGACAATTGTTTGAGTCGTTTTTGAAATGATCGTTCACACCCCGTATATAATATCATATTATGATTCATCATCACTTTGTCAACAAATTCATATACTATTTCCTTATACCTATGTATTACCGTTTAGAAGTATAAATAATTTCGATATTTTTTTTTACCAAACATGAACTTTTATAAATGCTGATAATCTTGAACTCTCTTGCACTAAAACGATCAAATTTGAAATGGAGTGGAGTGATACTATGAGGATCTTCACTCCGAGTAATATTTCATTTGCCTCATACAGGGTCTTCAAAAAATGCAGATACTTTGATCTCATGAAAAAATGAGTGGAACTCAATTTTTTCAAATTGAACACCCTGTATATTTCAACATTTTTGAGCTCTACATCCAATTTTAGATTAACTTTGTTCAGATTATACTATTTCTATTTTGAAACGTTTTCGAGATAAACTGTTTCATACGGAAATTGAATGAAGTGGTTGAAAAAACGTTTATAGGTAATAACAGATGTCGATACATATTACAAAGAAAAAAAAAAAAAAAACACTCAGTTTGATCCACAGTGAAAAGTTTGGAGATTTCAAAATACATATATAGCTACATTGTTTTTCAAGCAAATATAAAAGATCTCAAATGAAACTTTTATGAAGAATATGTTTCACACAAGTGTCGCATTTTGTCAGACCATATTTATACAAGAGTTCACCTCAACAAGACATGCTTTCCAGTATTTTTTTATGTTCATATTGAACTAACAATGACAAAGCAAGCTTTTCATAGAAAAGCGGGTAATTGTAAAGAGTGGAGAATCTTTGGGAAAGCGTCACCTGAAATCCTTTTGTATTCATCGGTTTTTCAGTGTTATTCAAACAATGTCTCGAATGTCTTGTGGAAAATAAACGAGAACTTATAAAATATCTTTTGTTGTTCACAACATAATTGAAATTTAATACCTTCTAGTATCGTTCATGTTTACTTTATAGAATGGGGAACAAAGGGATGGCCCACTCGTTGACAGACTCCAAGATATCATTACCTCGGGGTGGAATTTGCGTGGATGAATCCAGGGATGAGCCCTAATCAACAGAGTAACATTTCATAATTATACAAAGACGTTTGCCATTTCAGAGTACTGGGAATTTATTGAAACTTCATTAATGAAAATTCGAGTGACATATTTAACGTTTTTTATAGCATCTTTCTCAGAGAATTATCACAATAATTGATTAATGTTGAACATACAACATTCCACTGCATTTTTTATTACGGCTGGTTAGACGAGAAGTACAGCTATCCAAAATCTCTTTTGAGGGCTTCTCACTTTTCATAATCTGGAAAATATACAATATTTTAATGAAAAACTGTATTACGCGTTTCGCTAACCAAGTTAGCATCATCAATAAGTTACTGAAATTTGGTTAGCGAAATGTGCGTCGAGAAACAGTTTTTCATTTCGATGAAAAAACAATATTTTTAATGAATTTTGTCATCCTGATACTTTCTACCCCTTTGTTGGCTGCGAAACAAATACTAAACATCGCAGCCTCTTCGAACTTGAAAGATATGCTTCATAGATTGTGTACTTTCTGCCACAGTGATATTTTTCAAACAACTACCGCCATCTCTAAGTCAGACCGAGTACTTCTGGGACTACCCTCGTATGTTGATTTTCGGGTTTTTTTTCTCATCCTTGGCACTTTTTTCAAACAGACTACTAACTTCCGCTTCGATGTGAAACAACATGGTCATTTGAGTTTTGCCCACTTTAAATTTTTACGTTTTTTTATTAAGAAAAATACATTTCCATTTTCCCGACATCTCCAAATTATCTTCTATGTTCCAAATAACATACAAAATATGCTTCAAAAGACAAAACTAACTGATTTTTCATCCAATTAATTTGTAATTTCTATCTTTTACATACATATATCTTGAGAATTTAGTGGCCTAAAATGGGAGGGTTTCTTGTATTCCCAAGAAGAGTGGCTCACGGTAATTCATCAGATGGGGTTGGGATTTTCGATTTTAAATATAGAAAATTCCTTATCAATAATTGAAGGGAGGTGGTGCTTCTACAGGAGTGGTCATTAACAGGGGTTTTACTGTGGTTCATTTTGTATTGAGTTCTTACATCATATCTACAATTCTACAATTCTAAATAGTTTTCAAATATAAGTTATTGGTGTTGAATATAGAATATTACTGGAGTTACATCCCAACACCAAACCGTAATATTCTACACCCCAACACGTGATTCAATCACCAAGATATTTTCAAGAGGAAGATTGAATTATTTATAGAGCTATCTGGTTGTTATATGCATCAGTTGCTATTGCATCAGTTGTAGATTCGGCAAATGAGTCTGGATATACTTCCAGATACATCCAATAGATGATTATCCGTTGATAATTAATCTTGATGGTGATTCTCCTAGTAGCAGTTCTTTAGAATCAGTAATGGGTCTGAAACGACAAAAGGATTAATTATTTTATCATAATTTTTTCAATTCATTCCATGGGGATTTTCTTCNATCATTTTGAAATCAAAAACTGTTCACCTGTTCGTCCTGCTGAAACAAAATGACTCCCAGTTCATTTAATGTTTGATACACAATTTTTTTTCATTCTTTGAATATACCCAGCCGCATATTATTATGAAATGAAATGAAATTTTGGGTCGTTCCATAGTGCAACTCTGTACAAGCAGCCTTATCTGGGAGATCACGTGCACTATGTATGATAATGTTCTGGAGCTTGGATGGACAGAGTTCAAATTGTATTTTTTCCATTGAACTCAACACGTGTATTCAAAAGCGAGGTCAATAATCTAAACCCAAGCACAGTTTCAATTTATTCCATTTACTTTCTTCAAATTTCCCGTAAGCTTTTCGACGTTGGGTAATTCCTGGATAATTCATTCAAAACGTCTTCAAGCAAAAATGTAAATCACTTTTCTCCTTTATGGTATTGAGTTGAATGGCCTTCACCGAATGTGAAGAAAGTATATCTTCCTTATTCCCAGTATAAAATCTGCCTCTTCACCAAATAATCGCATTATTTTATTTTCGTTATGAAATATTTTGCGGAATGAAATATCTTTAACGAACTGAGCGAAGATACGAAATAGTTCGAGCAAAGAATAACAAAAACCCGGTAAAGAATAAGAAAATTCAATGTATTCCTGAAATAATGGACGAGATTTCAGAATACGACTAACTTCTCCATTAATTTACGGGACACGCTTCGTTTAATGGGTTACCGAGAGAGGCTTTCAGATAATTAATTTATTTTCCACAACATTAATATCGGCTCAGTACGTTGGAACTTGATTGAATGCCAAGGAAAAATACTCCGTCACTCTTACTAGGGATTCTATAAGTAATACGTCGGGAATTGTGATGTTGGGAGGGTCGATATCACATGATATGAGCCCGGTATGATATTCAATGCAGTGTTATTCCTGGCGTTACTTTAGTGACATAATGTTACTTTCTGACGTTTACAATTAGAAGGTTACGTTTTTACCCATACTGTTACATTTTGAGAAAATTACAATTGATATTTTATCACAACTGACACCAGGTTTCTGAAACCTGTATTGACGCATCAAATCCGACAGTTGACGTATCATAACTGAGAGTTAACGTATCAAAACAGAGGATTCGAGCAGGAACAACACTGATTCAGTGGATAGGTTATCTACTAGCAATAAAAAGAGTCTATCACTATTCGACTTGCTGGTTTACTGATGTTCCACTATGTGTGCCTGTGGGAACGATTATCAGATGGAACATAGTTCTTGAAGTGAAACTTCCTTACGCGCGCTTGACTTGGGGAGTGGGCTCGTAAATATGTGACTACATCGTTATGAAAAGTCAAGCAAGAGATAGAGAGGTGCGAGCACACATTTACGGTCGAGTATGGTAATTTCGCGTCCGAGGTGGACAACATTCTGTTTGGAAAATGATGAAACAGCAGAGCACATACTTTGTGCCTGCCCCGCTGGGTACCGAATCAGGTTATTAGACCTGAAAGAACACTCACCATACAAACTAATCGGTTTCGTTAAGAAGCTGGGTTTATTTGGTCGAGTGTGAATAGACCTCACACTGGACCTAACCTAACCTATCCACAAGATATGGAACAACAGTCGATGCAGTTTTCTCTAGATATCTTTCTATCATTAGAAAACATATGTATCTTATTTCTGATACCATAAGCTTATTGTTCTGGCCTTATAATCAACCACAGTTACTACTAATGTATCCGATAATAAATATAATGAAAATAGTTTTTAAATTAGCGTATCCATATTGACACAGGTGAACAAATCCAGACATCTCAAGTGGGTATTCCAAATACCTCCCAAACCTTAAATACCATAAGAGAGTTGCGATTAACCCAAACCATAATATATTGTAGTCATGTGGGGAGTTTCGAGCCATTGTTTCAATAGTTTGAAGCGAAACAAAAATTTTCGTAACTTTTGAGTTAGATTTGATACGTGTGAATTCCATTTCATGTGTCGATCGATCATTATGCCAAGTATTTAACTGAGGTACTTTTTGGAATCAATGAGTTTTGATTGATAATAACTGTACCTATGTTCGGTAGTTTATTGGTTCAAGAGGTAAATGGTAGATATTTTGTTTTTGAAATCTCTTTCTCATTTCATCATGAGGTCTTGCCATGTCTCCGCATTATGAAAGATTGCTGTGTCGTCAGAAAAACTGAGAATGTTTGCTTCGAAATGCTTCTTTATTAAACTATTTATATAGATAATGAATAGTATTGGACCAAAGACTGTACCTTGTGGAACTCCGTAAGTAATTGTTCTCGGACTACTTTTTTTTCCATCGATGTCAACTATTTGTATTCAAATATGATTTGAACAGTTCATATGTCTGCCCCGTATGCCGATGTTTTCTAATTTCTCGAGGAGTCTTTTATGGCAAACAGTATCAAACGCTTTCGATATGTCAACAAAGATACAATGCAGGTTTTGATAAATCCAACGATTTGTAAATTTGTGATGTTGAAGTGAATATAACATCCTCTGTCGACCGCCCGTCCCTGAATCCGTACTGCTGTTCTGACAGAAGGTTTAATTTTTCAAGGAATCCAGTTAATGTCATTTTAAATAATTTTTTCAAAATTTTTGCTATATTGAAAAAATTCATGATATTGATCTGTAATTAGCAATCTCAGGTCTATATCCATTTTTGTATAATGGTTTGACGACACCAATTTTTAAAATATCAGGAAAAATTCCGTTTTCTAAGGACGCGTTGGCAATGTGGGTGAGAGGGTCTACAATTAGCTCTGAAATATTTTTCAACACTTGCGTATTTATGACATCATTCCCTGGACTTTCATTTGTTTTTGAATTCTTCATAATGTTTGACACTTCCTTCGCATTTTCCGGATACATGAATATACTTTTATCATGACGCTCTATAATTTTCTCAAATACTATCGGTGCATCGATTTTATTTGCGAGTTTGTAACTTACTTCACTGTAGTGTTCATTGAATGCATTTGAAATGTCTACCTTTTCATGTATTATATTTTGTTTCTACGATCTAATTCCATCAATATATCTTTGTGGTTTCTTTCTGTTACATACTTCACCTTCACATCATATTTCCATAGAGCTTTGGAATTATTCTCATTTCTCTTCATTTGACTTCGTAAAAAACTTTCTTTTGCTGCTCTGATAAGGTTTCTCAGTTTGTTTTTACAATCATAAAGTCTTTCAATTTGTACATCGCCAGAATTATCCTGTAAACGTTAGTATAAATTATTTCTTTGTAATAGGAATTTTAGTATTCCTTGTGTTATCCATTTCTTTTTAATATTAATCTTGTTTTTGACTCTCAAGTACTCCGGTGATATTTTTATCAATACAGGGGTTCGTAAAAGTCCGGAATGAAATTAATATCTTTTTAACCAGTATTTTAGGAAAAAAAACGCTGAAACACGTCAGTTAATTTCACGTTGTACGCATTTTTTGGCAATAAAATGAATTTTTTTTTCAATCCCTCAGCTGCAACCCTCCCCAACTTGGCAGGCTCCTAGGCGATGGTAAAACCCATCTACGGAATTCCGAATGGCCTCAGCCGGTANGTGATCCTTAGCAATTGTTGAGCAATGTACATCATCACCACTTATTTGTTTTTTGCAACGTTAATTCACCCGTAGATAGCACTAAGTAGGTATTTCTAACTTTTTTGGTTTCAAATAAGTTTTTTCTCATTTCGTGGTAACCGCATGAGTGAAATAAAATAAAGGGTATGATCAGATTCCATTTTTCACGAGCTTTTCAATGAGCCCATACATGACATAGGTTTGCATTCGAAAAAAAAAGTTGGGGAAGGTTGCAACTAAGGGGTTGAAAAAAAAATTTCGTTTTATCAATTTCAATATCAATTTTATTAATCAGCTGACGTGTTTCAGCGTTTTTTCCTAAGATACTGGTTAAAAAGATATTAATTTTATTCCGGACTTTTGCGCATCCCTGTATAAAACTTCAAATTGTTGACAAATATTTCACACTTTATATTGACATTATTCTCCTCATATAGATGTTATTCCATGTTTAGTTTTGTAAATCTAACTTTAATCTCGGATAGATGTTGCATTTTTTTATTTTTTTCACCATGTTAATTGTTTTATTATCCCCTACTTCTGCCATTAGTGCTATCGATCGATGATCACTTATCTGATCTTGGAAAATGAACGACTCAATATTTACGTGAAAATCTGTATTGGTTTTAACGAAAAAAATTGTCTAGACATCTGTTTAGAATCTGTTTTTCCGTTTATCAGCTGTCGCCCCAATACGAACAACAACTTTCAGAAGTTGAGAAATTTGTGCGAGCTGAGGACTAACGAGGTCTTACTTTTCAACATGTGATTCCTAACACAGTTGCAGAATCATTCCAGCTTCAACCAGATAAATTCTCTCGAGAAAAATACTGGTTGAGGCAGGAATCGAACCCACGGTCTTCCGATCGTGAGTCGGGCTCACTACCACCGCGACCAATTCCACAACATCCGGCCGTGTTACCGCATTTATATATGAAATGTACCCAAAGTATTCTAAGTTGCTTTTATATTCTCCACTATGATTATGGTCATGGTTACAGAGCATATGGTTCGTTAATTCATATGGTTAACTTTTCCGTATAGAAGATTATTACCCAGAAAATCTAGAAAATGTAGCCCTATCAGGCTAGCATGGCGAATCCAGCAAAATTGCAAAAAAATACATCAATCTGTAGCTAAATAGTTGCTAATTAGTTGCCAAAACAACGATTTTGTTGCTAGTGCCGATCCCTAGAAATCGCAAATAATGCTATCGTGATATAAAGGTAGCAAGTTGACTCAATAGCTTATATACTTTTTCTTTGATCTTTACAGAATATTCAGTTACTTTTTAGTTGCTGAATCTTGGATATAGCGAAAAATATTTAAATAATTTTTTTTCAGTTTTTCTGATCTTGCTATCTTGAAACTGTTTTTTTCTGGAATCAAAGATGTTCTAAATTTGTTGCTCACCAAGAGTAAACTTAAATACACCTTGCGTATCAGCAACAAAATTCTTGAAACTGTTCGGCCGATTTTCAATTTTTTTTAATTTTCCACGTTTTTGCTATTTTGAAACTGGTTTTCCTCAGAATAACATTAATATCGGCTCAGTACGTTGGAACTTGATTGAATGCCAAGGAAAAATACTCCGTCACTCTTACAAGGGATTCTATAAGTAATACGTCAGGAATTGTGACGTTGGGAAGGTCGATATCACATGATATGAGCCCGGTATGATATTCAATGCAGTGTTATTCCTGGCGTTACTTTAGTGACATAATGTTACTTTCTGACGTTTACGATTAGAAGGTTACGTTTTTACCTATATACTGTTACATTTTGAGGAAATTACAATTAATATTTTATCACAACTGACACCAGGTTTCTGAAACCTGTATTGACGCATCAAATCCGACAGTTGACGTATCATAACTGAGAATTAACGTATCAAAACCGAGGATTTGAGCAGGAACAACACTGATTCAGTGGATAGGTCATCTACTAGCAATAAAAAGAGTCTATCACTATTCGACTTGCTGCTTTACTGATGTTCCACTATGTGTGCCTGTGGGAACGATTACCAGATGGAACATAGTTCTTGAAGTGAAACTTCCTTACGCGCGCTTGACTTGGGGAGTGGGCTCGTAAATCGTTATGAAAAGTCAAGCAAGAGATAGAGAGGTGCGAGTACACATTTACGGTCGAGTATGGTAATTTCGCGTCCGAGGTGGACAACATTCTGTTTGGAAAATGATGAAACAGCAGAGCACATACTTTGTGCCTGCCCCGCTGGGTACTGAAAGAACACTCACCATACAAACTAATCGGTTTCGTTAAGAAGCTGGGTTTATTTGGTCGAGTGTGAATAGACCTCACACTGGACCTAACCTAACTCATCCACAAGATATGGAACAACAGTCGATGCAGTTTTCTCATATGTACGGCGCTCCCCCAAAAAGTGGGGGAGCGCCGTTCTGTTGAAACCAAATTGTTCTAGTGGGAATATCCGGATCTGCTTTATTGGGAAACATAACAGCTAAAGCAGGGACTAATTCAAAGCGTAAAAAGTCTAAGTAGCGTGCAGCTGTAAGGTTTTCCTAAATAAAGTAAGGCCCTAATATTCTGTTGTTGATGATGCCAGCCCATACATTTACCTTCTGAGGACGCTGCATACGAGCTTCGCATATCCAGTGTCGGTTTTCCTGACTCCAGAATCGATAGTTGTGCCTGTTAACTACTCCATGTAGAAGAAAGTAGCTTCGTTCGAAAAGAGTATGTTGAGTGGAAACCCAGTATTCTCGTCACATCGCCTCATTATTTCCTCACAAAATTGCAAACGACTGTCATAGTCATCTTCCAAGAGCTCTTGGACAAGACATACCTTATGTGGGTGGTATTTTTCTGTTTTCAAAAACCTCCCAATCCTACGTCTAGACGCAGGATTGTTTTGGGCTAATGAAACCGTTGACAAATGTGGATATTCCTGCAGAGATACGGCAATGTCCAATTTTTGATCTTCGTCTAAAACATGTGGCCGGCCACTTCTGGGCAAGTCCTTCACTGTACCATGTTCTTCAAATTTGTGTAAGATCTTACTCACAGTAGTAGCCTGGGAAATGTGTTTTTCCTGATATTTTGCATTAAATAAAGTACACACCTCACTTTGACTCCGCATTCTATCCCCACATACCAACAAAATCAAGACTTTGATAAGCTGCCTCTCTGACAATACCATTTTTGTTCAACAAATTAAAAAAGAACAGTGGGAAGGTACCCAATTAATAAACTTAACATACATATTTTCAATTTCACCCAGAAATGCCACAATTTTAAAACTGAGTCACGACAATAGTTCTTATCAGGGCATTCATTGTGGTACAAAAAATGCAATAACCTTTTTCTCTTTTTGAGGTACACTGGCCAACAATTGCTTGGAATGGAACTAATTTTATGTGTAAGTTTTTGATGAAAAAATAAAATCCACAGAATGTTGATGCTACATTACGTTATCATTTTTACACATAAATCAATAAAATTTGATGTGGTGCCTGGTTCGGTTGGTCTATTCTTAAAATTTCTAAACTTTCAGAAAGTAGGTACTGGTGATCCTCAGCAATTGTTGAGCAATGTACATCATCACCACTTATTTGTTTTTTGCAACGTTAATTCACCCGTAGATAGCACTAAGTAGGTATTTCTAACTTTTTTGGTTTCAAATAAGTTTTTTCTCATTTCGTGGTAACCGCATGAGTGAAATAAAATAAAGGGTATGATCAGATTCCATTTTTTACGAGCTTTTCAATGAGCCCATACACGACATAGGTTTGCATTCGAAAAAAAAAGTTGGGGAAGGATGCAACTAAGGTGTTGAAAAAAAAATTTCATTTTATCAATTTCAATATCAATTTTATTAATCAGCTGACGTGTTTCAGCGTTTTTTCCTAAGATATTGGTTAAAAAGATATTTAAAAAAAAATTAGAGTTAATTCCCGGTCACGCCTAAAGAAGTTTTACTTCGAATATTTTAAAAATCAGCCGATCGGTTTCAACTATTTCGTTGCTCATCCTCCAGGGCTATTTGAGTGTTCTTCTAATGAGCAACAAATCAAGAATACTTTGTATTCCAGTTAAAACCGGTTTCAAGATAGCAAAAACAGAGATAATTTAAAAAAAATATTAAAAATCGGCCGATCAAGGCTAACTATTTTGTTGCTGGTTCTCGGAGTGTATTTGAGTACCCTCCTGATGAGCAACAAATTGAAAACACTTTTCATTCCAAGGAAAACCAATTTCAAGATAGCAAGAATGAGGAAAATGAAAAAAAAATTAAAAAGTGGCCGATAGGTATCAACTATTTTGTTGCTGATACTTGTATTTGAGTACCTTCCTCGTGAGCAACAAATTCATAATACTTCGTATTCCATATAATACCGGTTTCAAGATGGCAAAAACAGAGAGAATTAAAAAAAAATATTAAAAATGGCCCGGTCAAGGCCAACTATTTTGTTGATTCTCGGAGTGTATTTGAGTACCCTCCTGATGAGCAACATAATTGAAACACTTTTTATTCGCAGGAAAACCAGTTTCAAGATAGTAAAAACGAGGAAAAAGAAAAAAAAATTTAAAAATCGGCCGATCGGTTGCAACTATTTTGATGCTGATACTCACGTTGTATTTGAGTATACTCCTGGTGAGCAACAAATTTGAAACACTTTTTATTCTAAGGAAAACCAGTTTGAAGATAGCAAGAACGTGGAAAATGAAAAAAAAAATAAAATCGGCCGATTGTTTTCAACTATTTTGTTGCTCAGACTCAAGGTGTATTCATGTTTGCTTTTGATGAGCAACAAATTTAGAACATCTTCAATTCCACGAAAAATCAGTTTCGAAATAGCAAGATCAATAAAAAAAATATTTAAAATTGTTTCGCTATATTCAACGTTTAGCAACTGAATAGTAACTAAATAGTAACAAAGGAAAAGTATATAATTTATTGAGTTACCTTGCTACCTTTATATCACGATAGCATTATTTGCGATTTCTAGGGATCGGCACAAGCAACAAAATCGTTGTTTTGGCAACTAATTAGCCACTATTTAGCTACAAATTGATGTATTTTTTTGCAATTTTGCTGGATTCGCCATGCTAGCCTGATAGGGCTAGGAAATGTACCTCAAACAAATGTATAAAAAAAACAATTATGTCAATCATTTAGAGTACCCAACAATTTTGAGCCACATTCATCAACTTGACCAGTTTGGTGGTTTGTAACAATCAATATCATTTAAAGAGGCGTGTGTGTAGCTTGTATACATGGAATTGCCATTGAAACACTTCGTGAATAAATTGCAGACCTTTAATTATGCTATTCTCTCTCCACTATATGCCTGCTCTCTGTTACACAAATCATTGTGCGGTGTGTTGTTTTGTGTGTTCACTATTCGAATTTATAATAGTCCTAATGGACTAATCTGTATAGTGCTACACACTTTGGTTATGTGGGGTGTTTATTCAGAAGGGTGCGATACAGGTTGTTCGCAGTAAGCATTGTATTGTTTCGAAAATTTTAGGAAGGCTCCATTAGTAAATTTGGATGATTCATTTTATATGTCATTTTAAGAACAGTTATATTGTGAAAGGAGTTAGTCCGTATTAAAAATCATTTTTATTCTCAGTATTCCCATTTGAACGAGTTTGGTGAAAATATTTTCAAGATGAAAAAATACTTCTTTTTTTACAAAGAATAGAAATTGCAGAAGAAAATATTATACAGATTAGGCAGCCAAAATTCTGATTGGATATTGCTCACACCAATGTATTCAAGAGTTTATTCGGTTGAAATGTTTGTAAATGATGAGTATATAGTAATTTGATAAAATGCTCAAACCGTGTGTCGAGAAATTTTTTCCTAAATAGTTGGGTGAATTTTAAAAAAGGTCCAGAATCGAAATCTCATCTGAAATTTCTCAAAATCATGAAGTTCCAGAAACCATTAATATCCATTAGTACCTATTTATATTTATTTCAATTGATTCAGCAAATAATCAAAGAAATATTTCCCATTTGTCATTTTTCTGTTGTATAAATTTTTAACTAAAAAAATGAAATAATTTTATCGATACTTTTCGAAGGCGTTATACGTTTCAGAGATGATACTAATTTATGCGTAACAGTCGGGAAACTACTGGTTTTTGGACAAGTAGACAAAACTCTAGCATGAGCCGTAGTCGAGTTCTGGAAGTCTACGAGTCCAAAAAAACTCTGACTATTTTTTTGGCAATCATATAGGATAACAAATCGATGAAATACATTCCTTTGTAGAACAACATTTCGAACATTTTAATTCTTATTTGTGTTGTATTGTATTTGATTTTTCAGACAACAATTGTGCTGTAACAGCAGTTGCTGCATTAGAAATTCCGTAAGGCTCATTTTCAACTCACTATCGTTGCTGTTATACATGGTTTTTAGCGTTAATTGCGAACACAAATCATGCAAACTTTCAAAAATCAATTTATCAACTGATTTCATGTCAAATAGCTATGAGTCGTTATTTCGCTGCCTAGTACATACTCACCGGACTAGGCCGGAAAGATGCTACTATCTCAAAGGAAAAGCGTCCGGAAAGTGGACGGTTGTCAAAAAAATTCCTTCTTTGTCGTTGTACTGTAAGCATTTAGAGTGATGAGCATTTGACAATGCACTACCTACATCTATAGGATCATCTCCGGCTAGGAAAAATATAGAATCGACCATAACTGCCTGGATCTATGCCATTCTGGTAAACAGAACTGCAACTACGACTCTTCAAGGCGAAACAATTGAGTTCAGGGTCACCAGGGGCTGCCCTCAAGGTGGGGTACTATCTCCCCTCTGTATGGATAGTCTGCTTGATGCCCTCGACAGGTGATAAGTAGATCTGCAAGTTTATGCAGATGACCTTCTCATCTTGGCAAGGTCCACGTCGGGAAGGGTATCTTGTAATATCCTCCAAAGCACGTTAGACGTTGTTTACAGTCGGTGCCTGAGGGAGCAGATGTCCGTCAGTCCCAGCTAAACTGTGATAATCTTCTCCACCAGAAGGAGAAAATTGGACGATCTAACGCCACCTCTCCTCAATGGTGAAGTCATTCCATTTAGAACGGAGGAGAAATATTTTATCATTGTCCGTGATAAAAAACTTACCTGGAAAGCTCACTTGGAAAAAGTTTTACTCCAAGCCAGACTGTCCCCATGGACATTCTGGCTTGGGGTTTAGGTCCCAAACGAATTCATTGGATTCATGTGATGATTGTCAGACCAACCTTCACTTATGGCGCAATTGCCTGGTTGGCCGAAGGCTTTACAGAAAACGGCCCAGGCGAAGCTCTCTGGCTTACAGAGACAGGCTTGACTGGCCATCAGTGGTGCCATCAGTACCAAATAAATGTAATGCAGAGTGCAACAGACTGTTGGTTGACACTGGAAGTCACAGCATTCTGGAAATGACCTCCAACTTTATGCCTCCAACTATCAACTACGGACTGCCTTATAAAGTAAGTCTCCCGAGTAGAGAGGACTGGATCCTTCGGGAGCGGGAAATATTAAGAACAGATAGTTGTTGGTTCACAGATGGATCAAAACCACCTTCCGGTTCCGGTGCAGGTGTTTTCAATCACAGACCCAGTACAGAAATATCAACCTGCCTAGGAACCTATGCGACTGTATTTTGAGCGGATATTTACGCTATTGAATTGTGTGCGGAGAGATTGAAAGAATCCAACCTAATACACAAATCAATACAAATATTATCTGACAGTCAAGCAGCGTTAGAAGCTCTTGGCTCCTACTGAGCAACGTGTAAATTGGTAGCACATTGCCAAAAACGACTCTTCTCGATAGCAAGACTTAACAGATTGTCTCTGGTATGGATTCCTGGCCATACTCGCCTGGAAGGCAATGAGGCGGCTGATCTTGAAAAAAGAGGGTGCTGCAAGCAGCTTCATCGGACCAGAACCTATCATCAACATCGATTTAAACTTTTGCCAAATAAAGATTGAACACCTGAATGGCAAAAAGATTAATGGACTTCTGGCAGAATCTTCCAAAATTGGACCTAACCTAACCTAACAGTTTCATTTCTTCTCAGACAAGTCGATAGGAAATTAGTTGAAAATTCAAAGGCATTTGAATTGGAATTCAACTAGAAATAGACAAAAATCATGGTAGTAGAAGATTAGTTGAAGAAAATCTGTTGAAATCTGCATTTCCGTTGATCTGTTATTGCTCTTCCTTCCCTTTCCACACGAACGACAACCCTCAAAAGTCGAAACTTGTCTTAACCAATGATTATTGATGGCTCACCTATGCGATTCCCAGCAAGTTCCTACAGAGCAACACAAAGATACATAATTGGAGGTGCCAGATGGGAAGGAAGAAATCTCCATTTTCGAAAAAGTCAAAGAGTTGACATATTTAGGGTTGAAATTGGCAGATAACGCTCACGATTATTGAGAAATAGGATCATGACAGGAAAAGATAGAATGTTAAGAAGAGCAAGAGTCACTAATTAGGAAAACAGAAATAATATATGCAAGACGTGGTTGCAGAAGAAGAGTGAAAAAGAAGAATTGGAGCGATGGAATAGGAAATATTACAAACTATACATGGAGTGTTGGTTAAGAAGAACTAATGATGAATTGGAAGATTCATAGTAGGCTCCAAATATATCAGCAGATATATCTGAATTATAGAGACAAGGTAGTTGATAGGAAAGGTAGTAGTGAAATATAGTAAGAAAAGCTGAAAGAAGTTTTCAAAAAAGTAGGCAACTGCTTTGTTCTCAAGGCTTCGAAACCTTGTTGAGCAAATGTATATTTGCAAAATATAACTTGAATATCAGTTTTTTGCCATTCTGTCGCATGTACGGAACATCTTTAGATCGCTAGAGAGGCAAAACATGCACTCCATACCATTGGAGTGGAAATCTCTGAAAGAGTGTGGGAATTTTTTTCTTTCATGAATGGGAACAATTCCTTATCTACACTTACTGATTTCGACAATCTGACAACAAAATGGTATCATTAAACTCTCTAATAGAAACAAAAATGTGATATAGTTTCGCAATACCGTATCTTCGAACGGTTTCTATCATGTTTTTTCCTTAAAATCGATCACCAAACTGAATAACTGTTTTATTTTGTTTTTGACAATAAACTTGACATTCACATTACTATGTCAGCTAATATGTTAACATTAGTTAACATATCAGTTGATATACTCATTTGCTGAGTATCTACATTTTCTGGGTAGCTACAAATTTTCAAGTGGAATTTGGAAATCATAAATGGCTTGGTATTGATACAAAAATTATTGGAAGAACTGCGTTTAGGTGGAGTGAACTTTCTGAAAACTTTTTTCCAAAAGGATTCAATCTCAAGCGATTCAAATCCAATGTGAATCACAACTTTTGCACAGGCACCGCTCTTAGAGCACTTTGAAGACTTTCCTGTAGTGCTTGTGTTTTGTCCTTGAAAAAAATGATACAAGAAACATGAAAGGAAACAAACAGTTTTTTTGTAATTTTTTTATATTATTGGTTGGTAATTCCATCGATCTGAGGATACCATTATTTTGCATAACCGTCCTTGTAGGACCTACTGTTTTCGAGATAGCCATAGTGATACAAGCTGTATATTTGAAACAGCCTGTATATTCGAAACAGAAGAATATAACTGAAACAAAAAATGGAATATATTGAAAATTGACTTGTCTAAAATGAAAAACAAATTTTTGTTTTTGGTCGTAATACATATTTATTTTTAGATAAAAGAGTGGGTAAACGTCAAATACATGACATTCCGCATAAAGAGCATCAGATGGAAAAGTGGGTTTTTTATCAAGATAATTTTTAAAACCCGTCTTTGGAGGACTTCTATAGGGTATAAATGAGTTTTTAGGACACTACCCCATACTATTAATCCGTATCGAAGATGGATCTCTACAAGGGCATAATACAATGTTTTTACTTGTTTCAGTAGTATTGACGATGCCAGGACTTGAAACTAGCTGATTTTCAAGCACTTTAATCGTGATGAAAACCGTGCTTTGTTTAGATACAATGGCAATGATTGTGAGTAAACAACTCTTTCCTATTTGGATGCAATTATCCCCTCGAGCATTGGAGATGATCTACCAGCGCAGCGTTTGTACATTTACCAACAAATTGTATTCCAATCGATATGTTTTGTTTTAATCACTGTTATACAACGTCAAAAAATAATTTGAGAATATTGAAGCATAGCAGTATTATAGGATTTAATTGCATAATGGGGAATATTTGACTTGATAAAATCTGTATGATTCTGATATAAATTCCAAAATAATGCATATGTTCGTCGTTTGACATAAATTGAAATATATTCATAAACTTTCATCAATTTTTTTCCTTAATTTTTTTAATAATTCAACCTTTAACGATCTAAAACAGTGCAAAGCTGCAAACAGAGTAATCTTTCAGCTTTATCCGGTGAGTTACCGCGGTAATACATTTTTTTTCTGAGGATAGAACACAACCATTACAGAAAAACACTTGAGGCGCTCTAAAAGTAGTTTTTCAATTGTGAGAGTTCTTGAACAGTGAAGTTCGAGATGCACTGAGGTGAATCTCAAAACGATGAGCAGACACAGTCCGTCGCGTATTTCTGATATGTGCCGCTCTTGGTGGAATCAAATGTGCCAAGTCATTTGAACACCTCCCGTGAAAGTATCTAAAAAGGAGAAATAAATCTCCAACCTTTCTTTCATGTTCGAGACTATCAAGGTTGCAAGTGATGTTCGAGCCATCTGGTGAATGGCTCTTTTCTGGATGGATTGCAAGTTATTCAGAACTTGTAGAATCAAAATTCCCCGGAATTGACACTCTTAGAGTTGAAACTATTGAACTAATAGCAAAAGAACCAGCATCACTAACAAAATCAGTAAATATATAGACGAATAATCACCATCGCTATGTATATTTGTTGAATATAACAGAGTTGCATTACTTTTCACGACGCAATCAGGAGGTGAACTATAACAATGCCTTCAATCTAGCTTCACCTTCACTTGTATAGCTCGACCATATTTGGGTTGCAGTTTATTTGACCATATTGAAACAATTTTCCGTTTCAGCCAATCAAAACTTTCTACAAACATATTTGTGGAAAATAAAATAATTCAAATATTCGAGCATGTAACTATATATAACTGTCAAAAATATGTCAATATACTACTTTGATTCTTGTCTATAAAATAGGCTAGAATGACGAATTTCCGTAAAGTGGGATTTTTTCATGTGCATATTCCAGAAACAAATTACGAAAAATGAATTGTAGGAAATTCAATTTCCACAAAAGTAAGTAGAACTCTTTTGAAGCCGAAATACACTGGAAATAGATATAAGTGAAAGTTTGAAGAAAGCGGATCAGGGGACAGCATTCGCGGAGTGGGTAAATGTGGTTATATATACATTTCAAATACTTATTACCTATCCTATAGAAAGCATCAAAAACATTTAGAATTACCTGATATTTTGTCCGGTAACCCCACAACTCTAGTCATTGTACCAACAGGAATAAGTTGGTAGCGATTGTAAAATTGAATCAAACTTTCCGCATTCTCTCATAATTTTATTAAATAGTTTTTGACTACCTCGATACGATCGTAGCAAGCGTTTTGATGGCGATCGATTAAAATTTAATGTAATTGCGAGCAGTAAATTCCCGAAATTCAGAATCCGGGAAATTCTTCCAGTTTATCGGAGACATTTTAAACGGGTTTCGAGACTCTTGATCATGAAATACGTTCCGCCGGATGTTATTTCACACTTTAATTTATTTTCATATCGAATTGAACTGCCGTTTCGTTTGAAGAATCGACTGTTAGTTCGAGTAGTCTCGAGTTTTGAGGGTAATGAGAGATTCTCTGCTGTAATTCGATTTTGCTAATGGCTGGTATAATATTTCTCTTTGTTATACTTGAGCTTGTATTGAATTTTGATAATCATTCAACCTTTTCGAATTGGGTATTATGATAAGTATACGTAGTACTTACAACATGATGACCGTCGGTTAGCCGTATTTCGAAAATAATTGGCAATGGTAGATTTTTTAGTATACTCTATCCAATGAAAATACAAATAGCGTTTTTTGCCACACTACCGGTTACCCCGGAGGTCGGTATAATCTTCTTCATCTCACATTTTTGAATACCTGGTATGATTTCAGAAAGAATTCATGTATTCATGTATGGCTGCTCGGGTTCAACTCAGTACATCTCGAACTTCACTGTATAAGAAATCTTCCATCTCGAGAATTGCGTTTATGTGGAATAAACTTCCTGAGAAAGTTTTTCCAAATGGATTTAATTTCCAGCGATGCAAATCCAATGTAAATCACTACTTTGGCACAGACACCGCTCTGAGAGCGCCTTGATAATTTTTCTGTAGTGCTTGTGTTTTATTCTTAAAAAAAAATCCAAAAATAGAACGTTCTTTAGATATTCATTAGTTCATTCAAAAAATCTAGGAAATCTGCTTATCAAGTAGTACCATCATGCGATAAATGAGCTATTGGAAAAAAGGTTTCAGCTTTCTACTTCTTCAACGATATAAATAAAGCGCCCTGTTCGGAAATAGTAGTTAATGCTTTGGATACAACAAGAACCAGAGCTCCAGCTCGGGTATTGCGACCTTCACTACATTACCTTCGAAAAAGTCTACCGCAGCTGTAAACGAATCATCAGACATAAAAACCTGCAAACCATGGCGAGAAAACCTGGAAAATAGCCTTTATACAGTTATCTCCAGCTCGGGTATTGCGACCTTTACCAAATCACTTTCGAAAATGTCTACCGCAGTAGTAGACGAAACGTCAGGCATAGAAACCTGCAGATCATGGCGAAAATCCTGGAAAATATCCTTTATACAGTTATCTCAGGCCGTTAAAGTTTACATTCATCAAATCTGGATAACATCAGAAGATGAATCATTCAATTCATCTATGCATGAGCTACAGATCTTGTTGAAGATTTTATTTTGAAATCAACTCAATTTTCTCTGCCCTTGGAAGTTTCCCACATATTTTTTATGAAGTTGAAAGCCACAATATTTCTTTCTGCAAAAATAATATCTTCTTTGAATATTCCTGTTTAAATTTTAAGATTCCTATGAGGATGAGAATTGAAACAGTTCATAGTATTCGTTTGGAAGAGTTTTTGTAGGACGAAACTGCAGTAACATAGTTACAAATACAAGTGGTATAGAAGCATAGGTAGTTTTAATTCACGATAAAAGTATGTAATAGCATTAAATACTGTTATCGTGACATGAGTAGATTTAACTAATAAACTGACGTACATTGTAATATGCTGAAGAGGCAATAAAGCAAGTGTCAAGAGGCAATAAGCAAGTGTCTTATTTTAAAACATCGATGTCCGCTATAGAGGTTTACAATGTTCTATGTTAGGCTGAGGGCACGAAAATGGCGACGGTCAAGCGATGGCAAAGAGATGCAACGTCGGAACGGTGGTGATGCATACAACACCCCGCCGACGCTCATTGTGCGAAGGCGCGACGGAGCGATGCACTGGCAGGGGAAGAGCGACGACGGCATGGAATCGTCGAGAACAAACTAGTAACTAGTGTGATGTGGTCATCCGCGATTACAGTAGTGTTGTGTAGAAAAATATTATGATACCAAATGGAAATTGACAATGAAGAATTTCTCTCCTGTATTTTTTCAAGACCTGCTTTATGGAACATTAAAAATGTTCACCTCAGCTCGTAATGAAGGGAAAAAATTCACCAAAATCACTTCTTCCTTCATTTATTGAATAAAGACCATCTCTAGGTAATAATCACTTCGTTCTCATGAGTGAACTTGGCTCCGATAATTATTTTCGACGTTATTTTGTGTTTGGATGACGTGAAATGTTACTAACAACTCTTCTCCAGCACGACTGATCTACCGAAGTTTTGTGCCCTCGCAAGGTACTTCTCCTCATCGCCAAGAACCGCCCATGGTCGCCATCGCTTGAACGTCGCGATTTTTGTGTCCAGTCTAAGTGAAATTTCACCTCTTCCATAAACCATATTATGTAGCAGTCCTCTGAATAATATCTGATTCAATTCTCAGACGAATGTTTCGAGTGAATACTGTATATTAAAAAGTATTTTTTGTATAATTTAATGTTTTGATAGGGCTTTTTCGTTCAGTTTGTAACTGAAAGTAACTTATATGCATCAATTTAACATCTCTGTGAAGAGTTTATCCATATACATATAGTCGTTTTAAGATGTCTCAATTTAGACTACATTATAATTTTGAATGAAATAATGTATACATTCTTATCTTATTTAAACAAATATGAAATATGGATAAAACAAACAATCCCTACCATCTACATATTCATCGACATCGCGAAAGCTTTTGACATGAACGGTCACGTTTAATAAATAAGTACTCTTGAATGTTGGAATAATGTTGGTGGCATTGAATCTAATAAAACATTTACAGAACAGAAAACCACAAGCGAAATAGAAAAAGTTCATAGTGATTCTTTTTAATTTATATAAAGATTTATTCTAGAAAGTAATATCCGTTTATGAATCTATAAAAAAATATTTGTTGATAATGGAATGTCCTTATCGATTATATTACAAAAACCTCAGGTTCATTTCATATGGACTCAAATACTCATCAAATATATTTACTCCCCAACAATTGGGAATCTTTTACCATGCCTTCGTTGCAAGTTAATTGAACTATGCTTTCATTGGTGTAATAAGTTATACTTATTACTGGTTACGTATATACAGAAACAAAATATTTCGACATTCGCCTGCTATACTTTCTGTCAGCGGTCACAAAACACCATAAATATAAAGAAAAATTCATTTTGATTTCTAACAACCATAATACAACTTCAAAGCATTGAAAGTGTTCAGAAGGAAATTAAAAACATGGACACTTCCTCGACTAGTTACTCATCAATATGTTGATGTGTAAAATATTCATCACTCACGGAATTTTCCTAAACTTATTTGTTTTTTTGAAATATGAATATTTTTTCATTTTTGTTCCGTATCTGTCAATGTTGGTACTTACCTAGTGACAGCACCTTTGAGCCGAAAAACAAGTATGATGAAAAACTTCCTACATTCATGGATTTCCTTCTATGTTTTTCTTGATTATTTGTTACCATTCAGTATTAGAGTCAAATTTATAAATTTGTTTGTGTATCTATCAGGAGATTAACATCTCTTACACAAAAATTCTAACACAAAAGGTTGTTGAATCTAATATGAATAGGTATGATCGTTTAACTTCTATTTAATCATTTGGGAAAAATCAGTATGTGTATGTATGTCTTTTCCTACTTTTCATAAAAAATATCGTCATATCGATTTTCAAATGTTGAAGCTCCGATTCTACGATTTTTTTTATTACTCAGTATATTCAATGTACGACTTTGTTAAACGTATTCCATCGAAACGGCCTGCAGAAAATGGTTCACATTATATACCCGAGAAATTAAAAAAACAGTAGTTTTGAATATTACATTTCTCAAAAAACATTCTTTACGCCAGAATGAAAAACTAAATTAGAAACTGAATATTTTTAAAAAAGGTTAATTGCACAAAGGTTTCTTTGGGATAGAAACTGGCACAATAAATCTTTCCGTTACAACTGCTTTCAAGGATATGAATAGTGAAATATACAAAAGAGAATGTTTCTCATTCAGTCAGATAATCGTAAAGAAACGTATATATTTTGAATTTTTTCTTGACATAGTAAATCATGATTTCGTAGTTTTCATAAAAAAAACCTAATTCCCACACCTTTTCAAGTAAAAAAGGTACACTTTCTCAACAACGCTGTGGTTGACCGTTTGAGAGGTATTTACAATTTTGTATATTGATGCATTTTTTTCTGAATATGTGGTGTATCTTGACAAAATAAACAACATTTTTTCATCAAAATGTTTATCGAAAAATCACTCGTTATCAAAATACAAATTGTTGAAATTTTTCAAAACATAGTTGGTTTTTGTGATGAGTTGTTTACAATTTTAGTTATTTGTATCGCGAAAACGCATAAACATTTTATAGGTAAAAAGTTGTTTATTTTGACGAGATACACCATATACTTAGTTTTTGTAATGTTCTCAGCAACTTCACCTAGTGCTCTAGGAGTTGACAAATATGCATCGATCACCTCCAGCGTTGTTGAGGCAGTGTGCCTGTTTTACAGGTGTGGAAATTAGGTTTTTTTTTATGAAAAGTAACAAAAGTTCACTGTCGAAAAAGTTACGGCAATTTGAAATAAATAATGACACCGTAGCAGCGCTCCCTAAAATAATGACACCGTAGCGCTCCCTAGATGTAACATGAAAATTAATTCGAGATTATAATTTCACACCTAGCACCAAATTTTGTGCAAATAATTCACTTTCAGTAAAATTTATTTTTTAAAACAAACTGAAAAGTTCATTTTCAACACCCTGTATCTTCGAAAAATATCTTATCCAAATATTTATCTTTCTCAAGAACAATCCATTCGAAAATTATTTCGTTTTGAATATACTCTGGCTAATGGATTCTCAATCGACTTTTCACATTTTTGTGAAGAGTTGAATGGTAGAAATTCACAGTACCTAACATTCATGCTATCCAACTTTCTACTCCTCAACTTCCCATGTTTCATTTCCTCGCTCTACATTTCCTCACTACTCATTTTTTCACACCTTAACTTCTGACTCATCAACTGTTACGATTCAAAAACGTAATGAAAGGCTCATTCCTTATTATTCACTCGTCTAGTTTTGGTTTTCATTTTGTCAGATATAGGTACATTTCTCGTGTATGAGGTTTTTTCGAAACGAAATAGGCATAACACAACTACTCACTTTTCATTCCTTTCACCCCAATTCATTATCTTTGTGAAGCAGTCCCCATGGAAGAACTTATTGTCTCAAACGTGAATTGATATCGGTGTCATGTGAAAGATTCAGAGCTGTTTAAAAGTTTGCCATATACTTAAGCCTTTACTGTTTCATTAATGGTTTTATCGATATCTCGAACGGGCATAAGTTTCTTAGAAACTTTCTTGGAAGTTTCCGTTGAAAACTTCCCGTTTTCGTGAAAGAATGCCATCATTATCGCCGATTGAAGTTGGTAATTATCTGATTATCATCAATTCTCAATCATTCATTTTTTTCATCCGCCATCCGAGCCATTACAAAATTGGAAAGTTGGAATTGGAACTTTTTGCTAAACTTTTCAAATACGGTAAATTTTCAATCGTCCTTTTTTACAGATGAGCCTAATTTCTAACGGTTGATTGAGTATCAAGGGGATACTTTTTTGAGATAAAATTTGAACGTCGCTAAGACGTTCTGGAACACAAAGTTTATAATGATCTCCTGCTTTTAATTTCTTGATGTGATGCTAAAAATACAATCTTCGTGAACTTGAATTTCCATCTGATAGATATTGAAAGATAATTTTATATGGAAACTTGATTTCATGTATTTCCTGGATTTTTGAAATTATTATCAGCTATATTGATGCCACATAAACCTTCTCAACATGGCGATTGAGATACCAGCCAGTTCTGTTTGGACCACGATGGTATTTCTTCCCATTCCCCACTTCATCCTTAGGCTTAGTGATCTGAAATACACTCCACATCCTGAGCCTCCTTTAGTTTTTGAGCCATCTGTATATATGCGTATTGCTTTTGTAGCATCTGACTCTGTGTTCTGTTTAATTTGTATTTTGTAGGGTTAATTGAACACAAACCTGGGTTCAATTGCATAACTGGTTGTCTGCAGCAGAGGTTGCGCAGTAAGCGCTTCTCGCCATAGGCCCAGCCTCAATTGACCCATTCCTACTTCGAGGTTTACACTAGTCGTGCGCAATTTTACCATGGCCATTAACGGAACCTTCTTAACGTACAGGTCCAGGGGGGTCAGACTCGTTATTAATTCCATTGCCGCGGTTGGTGATGTTTGAACAAGCCAATCGCTGTATTTTTCATGATTTTTGGATGGCCGTTGCTTGTAGAACTTTCGGTCCCCATGCAATGGCTCCGTAGGTTAACATAGACCTCATTATTGCAGTGTAGACCAGGTGACCACACTAGGTGAAAGACCCCATGTGCGTCCTACTATCCTCTGACACTGCTCATAAGCCACATATGCTCTTTAGCTAGCATGTAACTGTGAGAGTTACATGCTAGCTTTCTGTCAAGGATAGTACCAAGGTATTTCACCTCTTCAGAGAAGTTTAGTTTGCTTTTGAAGATTTCGGGAGGTTTTAAGCTTGATAAACTCTTTTTCCTGGTGAAAAGGACCATCTCAGTCTTCTTGGGATTGATCGACAGTGAGTGTTCCTTACACAATGTTTCTATTGATTTGAGCCCATCCTGCGCTCTATCGCACAGTATGTCCACAATTTTGCCGGTCTGTAAGATAACTGTCATCTGCGTATGCAATTGTTCAAAATCCATTTTTGTTGAGGTGATTTATCAGGGTATCCAGAACGATGTTCCAGAAAAGGGGTTATAAGACTTCTCCCTGTGGCCATCCCCTCATGACCAGTCCTCTCACTGTGATGTCTTCTATATCGATACTTATTTGCTCTACTAGAGAGCATCTTGAGTATCCATCCTCCTACTACCAGGGGTACATTCCTGGAGTGTAGTTGCTCGGTAATTATTGGAAAAGTTGTTTTATCAAATGCTCCCTCGATATTTATGAATATACCCAGGGTGGATTCTTGGTTGTCCAATGATCCCTCGATTCTGCCAACCACATGGTGAAGGGTCGAATCAGTGGACCTTCCTGGAGTATATGCATGCTGATTTGGATGAAATGGGTTGTGAACTAGTATTTCATCTCTTATGTGCTGCTCACATAGCCTCTCCATAGTTTTTAAGAAAAACGATGTGAGACTAATTGGTCGGAATGCTTTTGGTAGGGTGTTGTTCATCCTACCTGGTTTGGGTATAAATACTACTCTTACTTTCTTCCACTTACTGGGAATATACATCAGAGCTAGAGAAGTTCTGAGTATTCCAACCAGGTGCGGCATAAGAATGTCCAGTACCCATTGAAGTAGGGCTGGTCTTATACCGTCAGGTCCTGGTGACTTGAAGGGGGAAAAGACCGATATAGCCAATCTTATCTTGTCCTCATCAATTACTGCACTAGCAGATTGCCAGTCGTATTGTAAGGGTGTTGTTGGTACATCCGCCCAGTTCGTCGTTTCAGGAAAGACAGAACCGGGAAATTGAGTTCCCATAAGAATCTCAGCACTAATCATTACGTGTTTGACAACAGGTAGGTAATGGCTCATTTAGAATACATGTGTATTCTGAATTAATGGTGGCCCCTTCCGTAAGGAATTTAAAAAAATATGAGATGTGTAACATTTACTCTGATAGATATGATTTCATGAATATTTTCAATTGTCCAAAAGCAAAAATCAGTACATTTTCTCTCCAAACTCTCTGTGAAATCGAAATTAAAATCATATTTTCATTAAATTCATTGTTCAACAGTTTGTGGGTTGGTAATGAATCTAGTTATATCCGTGAATCAACAACCACTTGTTTTGATTATAAGATGTCATTCAGTATATCGTAAAAATTCAAAATGAGTGATAACGATCAAGAAATTCGTGCTTTCCATCAGACCTTACCGAGCAAGCAAATATTGCGATTGCTGCAAGAGAAAAATACGAAAAAAAACATAACTTCGTTTTCCGAAAACGTATTTCTCGTTTATTCCGAAGATTTTGTAAAAACTTTGTAAAAACTAATTTTTAAATCAGTTAATTGAGTGTTGACTGATTGACTGTTAAAAAATCTGTTTAAAATCTGTTTTTCCGTTGATCAGCTGTCGCCCCCATACGAACCACAACTCTCAGAAGTTGAGAAACTTGTGCGAGCTGAGGACTAACGAGGTCTCACCTTTTAATGTGTGATTCCTATCCAAAGCCATGATCTCACAAAAATATATTGTAATATTCCTTTCTACGGCCAGTCGTAGAAAAAGTATGGTACGCACCTCGAGGATAAGGTCAATAACGTCCACTCGCGAATTATCGCACTCGGCTAACGCCAAGTGCTTACAATTTTTCGCTCGTGGGTAATTGGCTTCTTATCCTACACGGTACGTAATACACTATTAAAGCATCTCACGCTTTTTTACGACGAAATCAATATTTTCGTGAATAGATTTATTCTGATTTCGGACTCATTAAAAGTCAATAGTAACATCTAGCCATAGGACTTATTATCGATGTTGAACACAATCTTGAATTAGTTTTGAATTATTTTTCATTTTTTAGTTTGTGTTGCTGTGGAGGCGTATTTTTAGTTTCTTAAACTATTATTAATTTCCTATTTTAACGAATTCTAACCAAAGGTTTCAGCTGAATTATTTTTTAATATTCAGTATTATGATCATTCAATAGATTTCAAAACTGTCAACACTATTTCAGACAATAAAAGTTCAAACTCATAACATAACACCAATCAATGTGTTTTCAGTTATTTCCTTCAAAAAGACGAAGGCAGAGTTCAGCTTCTGAAACGTTTACCCTCTTTATGATATATCCTTTCAATTGAAAAATTCTCAAATGAGACAAGGTTTTGATTATTTTTTTGTGAAAAATATTTCAAGTTTACACAGTTACTTATCGAGGAGAAATGAAAAGTTTGCACTATCTACACTTGCATAAAGTTATTTATTACAATTTTAATATTTTTGCAAATTGTAAATGGTGAAAATTCCCCCAAAAAGGCGATAAATCTCAATAGTTTTTCATATACTGTTATTACACGTTCTGTAGTGATCTCTTAAATATATCCAATTCTATTTCATCATCTATAATCAAGTTTATTTCCGGTTTGTATTCGAAAGCTTCTTTGTCGTACTATTTCCAGTATTGTGAAAATTACCATTGTCTTTCAATTTCAAACGAAAATAATAGGGAAATTAATGATTTCATTCGAATATTGAAAAAACAAAACAAAAACGTTTTGAATATGTGAAAGTAAATAAACAACTTTGTATATTTAAAAATAATAAACGTCATACAAGCTATTGAGTTACTCATTTCAATCTTATTTATTTACAATATATTTTTTGGTAAACAAGCTGTGGCCCTACGAATGACAACCGTCAGAAGTCGAAACTTGTGCGAGCTTTGTATTAACGAGGTCTTATCTTTTAAGTGCGGTTTTTACTTTTTTATACTTTATGAACTCGAGAAAGGTGACGTTAGTTGTTACCTTGTTGAGAAAGATTCTGCTCATTACCTTAACCACAAATATGATTCTGAACACGAGGTCTTAGGAATTTCACAATCATGTACACTGTCAAGTGTCTATACACTTTGGTACTTCAATGTTTTCATCAGTAAAATCGTAAAATGATCATATTACTGAATGAAAACTTTCTTTTCAGTCAAACCTGTACATCTTTTACAGTAATACGAATATATTCTTTCAATTTATCTATGAAATTCAACATAAAAGGTGACTTTAATGTCGTAGTTGAACAAAATTGCATATCTTAAGGATTTCAAAGAAGCACCAATATCATCTCATGCTTTCGAGTCTGATCAAGCAATAACATATCATTATATGAGCATATTTCGTTCGCATATCTGCTTGTTGATGGGAGTAGTTGCTGATATTGAGGCCATTATGTTGCGGGAAAATGTTGAAATACTTACGAAGAATATCATATAAGTAGCTCACTCAGCTAGAATTTTCACTGTTAGGCAAGCGGTTGTAGATAACGATGAAAAAGTATTTCAAGTTGTTGGTGATGTGAAAGTACTTTGTTTTTCACATGAAAAATGTTCTTTGAAGACCAAAGTGTCGATAGAAAAATTATGAAAATTTTGTAGTGTTGGATTTTGATTGAAACATCCTTATTTTCATCAAGATTATATTGTACCTCAAATTCTAGATCTATTTTCGTTTCGTTTGAAATATTGGTTTTTAAAATATTTCACAGTCCATATAGAAATACTTGTGTAACTATTTATGTGAATTTCTTAGTTATCTGTACTATTTTCCAGTTGCTTTCATGAATGATTTGAGGAGAATCTCTTGTGAAAACAATAATTCAAAGAGGTAACGTTTGAATTTCGATATTTGAAAGCTGGTCCTTTTTTCATTATTTTTTTCATTCGAACTTTTTCACTTTGTATTCTGCGGCTTAGAAGAATTTTGGTATAAATATTTGAGTTAACCATAACACACACAGCGAGGAGAAACCAGCAAATCAGGAATAGCAGAGCATGTTTGGACCCATCAACATAACATCGAGTGGTCCCAAGTTGGAAATTTTGTTTACATATCCTGAGAGTTCTAGATTTCATCCATCTATCTGCTGATTGTAAAACGGTGCTATCTTCCAACCTTTCCCTACGTACAGACTTAATCTCCTTCAACCCGGGGCCGCACTGCAGGATGCTAGATGGTCGCTTGGAGGGTGGATGGTAAAGGTGGATGGTGGAGGGGCAATGCATCCTGGACGCAGTGAAATGAAGCCAGTATCCAACTGACAGCGGAAAAGTAACAATCACGGCTCTCTCTGAAGTTGCGAAAAACATTTTACTCAGTTCATATTCGAGAATTATAGTGGCCAATAGTGTTATAAAAATAACAGTGGGTGCATACTTACCATTTCAGCCGTCAACAGGATGAAGAATTCGTGAGAGTCTACAAAAAAATTACAAACAAATTTCATTTGTATTCAAGGATGTCAGTTGAGGCATTCGACTTACTTTTGAAGTTGACTGAATGCAAATTGCAAAGAACTTCAACGAACTTCAGAGAAGCTATATCAGCAGTGTCGTCAAAATTTTTGAATTTTTACTTAATGCGCCTTCTGGGTCCCAAATTGCCCTTCTTCTTTACACATAACTTATTACGCTTTCCTCCCTAGCTAGGCTACCCGGCTGGAATATCAAACGCGACTGATTAGATTGGATAGGTGCTTGGCATACTTTCAGATGGTTTCTGGAGATTAGATGGTAGTGGGGGGCCACTGCGGCTAACGTCGTTCTGTTTTTTTTTTTCGTTTGTTTAAAGACGTCGACTACGAGGTCATTGGCCTTCTACTATTAGTTTGTTCAACATTTGATTTCTTCTTCAAATTTTTGAGTATAACCCAATAGCTTTCATAAATTTTATAGTTCTCTCCAGACTTTCATTATGATCTTTCAAACATTCCTTCATAGAATTTGGTATTTCAAATCGTTGTCTAGCTTCATCATATTGGACACAATTTAGCAAGATATGTTTCACTGTTAGCCTCTGTCTACATTGTTTTGTGTCTTTGGAATAGAATGCCTCCAGGGTGTGATTTTTGGCTTCACCTCTTTCAATTTTGCTTCTGTTTCCTTCCATTCAGTTTGCCATAAATCCATAATCTATTGTTTAAAATAATATTTTACGCCTTCCGGTCGAATAGGAATATTATCACAAACATCAGGTATTTCGGTAGCTCGTTTGGCTGCCTGATCTGCTAATTCATTACCCCAGATTCCTTGGTGACTGGGAGTCCATGCAAATTCGATGTGTTTTCCATCCCTATTCGTCCACTGTATGGATGCCAATATGGTCTGTACTAGTAGATCTTTATTGAATGAATTTTCTAGTGCGTGTTGTGAGCTTCAGGAGTTCGTACAAATGAGAAATTTGCTTGTAGGATAGCGTATAATTCGGCTGTGAAAATACTTGTTTGTGCCGGTAATCTCCAACTGTGAGTCGAACCTTGACTAGTGAACGCACATCCAGTACCTTCTTGGGTTTTTGATCCATCGGTGTAAATAACTATGAATCCAGAGTAAGTTGTGAGGAGTTTATTGAATTCTGCCCTCAAGATATCTTGATTACCATCTTTTGCAGTATGGCTGAGCTTAAGATTCACTCTCACTTTTTCCAATTCCCAAGGAGGAATTTCTCCTGGGTTATAAATATAAATGGCTGGAACTGTATACTGAGTGAACTTCAGTATTTCTTTGGACATTATTTGAGCTGGTCTTTTTATCGTGGGTCGGTTTTCGTAAACGTCATCAGTGTCTTCATTGAATGTTGGGTAATTAGGGTGATTAGGCTGTGCTAAAATGTTAACAGCATAATTCGAAAGGAGTCGTTGTCTTCTATATTTCAAAGGAGGAATTCCTGTTTCAGTCGAAAGTGATGAATAGGGGCTGGTTCTAAAAGCACCCACTGCCAGTCTCAATGCTGTACCCTGTATTGAGTCCAGTTTTTTCAATCTGGATTTTTGTGCTGAGCTATATATCATGCAGCCATAGTCTATTTTCGAAAGGATTATAGATTTATATATTTTAAGGAGCACCTCCCTATTACTTCCCCACCGAATATGAGCTACAGCTTTCATCAAATTGAGTACTTTTTTACATCTTAGGGTCAGGNGTCCGCAGTTAAGTAGGATACATATTTTTCCCAGGATCGCCTTTTACTTTCTCGTCTAGTGCGTCTTGCTTTGGCTCTAGCGCGTTTGGAGGCTATTATGTTTTCCTCGATGGGGTGTCGCTTAAAAATATTCAAAGCTATTCTGAATGCAGCCCAAAGAACAATCCCTCAGTCATCTGGTAGGAATCGAACCAGGAAAGTTCCTTGGAGGAATGAAGAAATAGCTATCCTCACAGCCGATAAAAAAAACGTCGTTCTGTTACTCACGTTTATAAATAGCAGGGTGTTCGCCAGGCAGCTATCTACCATCCACCATCTCAGCAACCTTCCTCCAGTGCGGCCCTAGCCTTAGGGTACCCAATCCAATCCATTTCCCTAATTTCAATAAATTATTATTATGAAATACAAATAAATAACAAAAAAGTCTACTCACACGAAAAGTATTGGGAGTATTGAATACCTTGTGTATATATGAACTCCCACTTGAAATGAGATACGCATATAAATTACATGTGTATTGAATCAAAAACAATACTATAGAAAATGTACCATCTGCAACATTCAACAGCTAATCATACTGACTTATTGAAAAATCACAATATTAAGATCTACTATGTAAGAAATTAACAAAAAATAAATAATAATTGCACAAAGAAACTTTCCCTCGGTTATCTTAAAGGCGCGATTTTGTTCCATCCTTAACATAAAAAAGAACGTATGCTTCTCCACTCACAAGCGACTTTGGTGAAATTGGTGACACGTGTGAATCGTTGTATTTGTGCCACGCGCTAGTATACGGGTGTCTGCAGTATGCTGTATAATGTCCTCTGTTAGTAGTCCCACTGTGATTTAAAAGTGCATATAGATTATAACAAGTAGCCACATTTTCTCCTGCAAAATTGTCCATATCCAATCCTTCTAGAGGAAATTCGATGACATCATTCAATTTGCCTCTACTTTCCGTTGGAGAGAATCTTTTNTCATGACGTTTCGATTGTTAGTATCCACAATCATCTCCGGGGGATGACCAGACTAATTCCTCCGAGAAATGCCTATTTATGGATCATTTGAATACCTACTTTCACTTAAGTATATTCGCTTTCCGTTTTCCGCATCACCGGTTTTGCGGGAGATGACGGTTTGGCGGGAGTTATGTATGATGGACAATATGTATGTACATATTGTCTCCCACAATATATTCAGCCAAGCTAACGTAGAGATACGCAACATATGGAAACCAATAATCAAGCGAAAAATATTTACTGAGATATGGAGCTACAAAAACACATGACACTAAAACAAATAACACTTTTGAAACAACCTAATACTTGTTATTGCATTGTCAACCAGTATTTTTATATTCCAATAAATATGACTATTCAGTTCAAAAATGATTATAAAAACAGTATACGAGTCTGCATTACGCAGATTTTTGTAAGTTACGGAAAATAAGTTGATGATCTTATTACAGATATTTCAAAATTGAACAATTAATTTGGAATTGGAAACTTTGACATAATTCGTCAAATTTTTGTTCTGCCAGATGGCCTGAACATTTTCTTTGTATATTTTTCTGACAAGTTCTTTTTCTTTCGTTCTTTTGCCAAAATAGATATAACAAATGCACCTCGAGAACATAGTTCTGGTGTGTGATGAAAATATTTTTGTTGGATTTCACACCATTGGTTTCAATTGTGAATTCATTTCAGGATTTCAGAATTTTTGTGTTTTTGATATTATTACCAATCGCGTAGGCTAATCTAGATTGAAACTCTCAGTGGAAGCTGATACACACATCTCATCATGTTAGTGAAGACTAACATGATAACATCGTGATAATTTCACGGCTGCATTTGAATTTATATATCTGATAAGTTTCAAATAGATTATATTTGCCGCTGAAAATGACAGTACCCACTCCCAGCACTGAATATAGATCATAGAAACTTGACACATCAACATCAACTTTCGGTTGAATTATTAAGTATCAGGAAAATGCTGGATCAAATTAGGAATTTATGTTCGCTTCTAACAAGATGCGTTTTATCATTTATATTTCAACCTTTCAATAGTTATTAGGATTCAGCTGATATCTTTTGAACATACCCTTTCAAATGAAATGTGTCTTTATCGGAAAGTAAAATGCTAAAGATGAAATTGATGTTTCCAATATGTTGATCCATCATGGTTTTGGTGCATTCCAGTTGAAACCACCCACCTTGAATTAGTCATTTGATATGAAGACTGTATAAAAATTGTAAAAGGTAAAACTCAACCACCCTTTCCCAACAACAACATTCATGTAAAAAAAATCAAAGGATGTGACATTCTATTGAGAAGTCTTTCAATTCTGTGTCGAATAAAACATACGTATAATGTTCTCTTTATTATACCGTAACACATAATTGAGTATTTCATGTTGAGGAAAATTATGTTTTATTAATTGAGTAAACAACTCGTTTCTCGTTGAGTGCAATTATTCTTTTCAAGATATAATATAAATCTACCCAAGTTGCTACATTTCCCAACAAAATTGAATTTGAATTGGAATGTGCTGTTTTAATCACTGCTCTTCCACGCCAGAAAAATATCTAGAAAATATTGTAGCATCTAAGTATTTTAGGATTTTGTTGGATGATGGCAAATATCTCGCTGGTGGATATAAAATGAAATTAATATCAGTTTTAAAAAGGACATTATTCGACGGATTTGTCTAACCAGGTCTGTTACAAAGCCAAACTTTGGTATCGACCGCCAAAAGAGATTCGTCTTGTCTTTCACTTCAGCTTTGACACAATACCATTATTGAGGTAGTTGTTAAACAATATGTAATCCGCCATTTTGTTGCTGTGGCCATGTTGGATTTACAATGATAAAGTAATAATTGAATTAGATTGTCATCAAAACTCGATATGTGTACCAAATATCAGATCACTTTGTCAACAGGAAGAGGGGCAAACTTCAATTACTAAACTTGACCCAAACATATAAACAGGCAAACTGAATAAATCCGTTTGAATATTTACAGAAATATGAAATCAAAGTGAATATTCTGTTTTTGTTCATTAACACTACCATCCTATATTTTATCACCTAGATACTGATGAAGTTGTTGTTTATGTCAACATTATTTTGAAGTAATGACTGAAAAATTCCATTCTGATATGCACTTTGGATGATCCACTGTCGTAATTCGAGACTAGCAATCTGACTCGGCTTCATATGTGTACTAAAATTCCATAATAGTAGGCACTAAATTCATGAAATATTGTTGCATTAAAACTAAAACATTGCTGTCAGATGGTGATTCTATATAATTATATAAGTATAATTGTTATAATTTCCCCACGCCACTGCAAAAGACGGATTAAGGCAAAAACGTCACAGTAATTTATGAGAATTCATTGTCTACTATTTTGAAATTATATTATAGTAGAGCATATATGGCTACATTTTTTTCTGCTTTGGTGTAACATCAGCTTGACCATGAAGATAGTTCCCATTTTTTACCCGAAGAACGTTTTTTTAAGATATAGGGGTTGGAAATTTTGCTCGCAGTTCAGAACATTGGACAATTCTCAGAAGTATTCCACAACATTTTAGAATATCCCGGAATAATCGATAATGTTGAGGAACATTCAGAAAAATCTCAAAACATTTCAAATCATTGTGGAACTATCAAGGAAGTTAGATATTGTTAGGTTAGGTCTAAAGTGTGTGGGTCCATTCGACCCTCCATTGCAACCCGCAAGGGTTTATTGTGGCTCGCAACTATTCACACTCGACCAAATAAACCCAGCTTCTTGAGGAAGCCAGTTGGTCTATATGGTGAGTGGTATTTCAGGACGAATGGCACGAGTACGCCTCCTCCGAACTCTAAAAATCTGATTCGGTTCCCAGTGGGCAGGCACAAAGTATGTGCTCTGCTGTTTCATCATTTTCCAAACAGAGGCGACACACACTGTCTTTCGACAGTTCGAGTCCCTGCATATGATGATTCAAATGACAGTGACCTGTAAGAAGGCCTGTTAGACATCGTAGTTCATCCCTACTGTAGTCCAACAACTGTTTGTTATCAAGCTTCGAAGGGTGAATAAACGCCTTGGAGTGAGCCAATCCTGGAAGATTCTGCCAGAAGTCCATAAATCTTCTTGCCATCCAGGTGCTCAATCTTTCTTTGGCAAAGCCTAAAGCGACGCCAATGACATGTTCTGGTCCAATGAAGTTACTCGCAATACCCTCTTTCGCATGGGAGTCAGTAGCCTCATTGCTTTCCAGGTCAGTATGGCCAGAAATCTAGACCAGTCTTACTATCGAGGAGAGTTGTTTTTGCCAATTTGCTACCAATACAGACGTTGCTCAGTAGGAGCCAAGAGCTTCCAACTTCGCTTTATTGTTTGAGAATATTTTTATTGACTTGTGTATGAGATTGGATTCTTCCAGTCTCTCCGCACACAATTCAATAACTTAAATTTCCGCTTGAAATACAGTCACATAGGTTCCTAGGCAGGTTGACATCTCTGTCCTGGGTCTGCGACTGAAAACACCTGTACCAGAACCGAAGGGTATTTTTGATCCATCTGTGAACCAACAAGTATCTGCTCTTAACATTTCCTTCTCCCTGAGGATCCAGTCCTCTCTACTCGGAAACAGTACTTTATAAGGCAGTTCGTAGTTGACAGTTGGAGACATAAAGTCAGAGCTAATTTCCAGAATGCTGTGACTCCAGTGTCAACCAACAGTCTGTTGCACAAATCCTTCGACATGTCCATAGGGAAGTCTGGCTTTGTGTAAAACTTTTTCCAAGTGAGCGTTCCAGGTGAGTTTTTTATCAAGGACAATGCCAATATATTTCACCTCCTTTCCAAATGGAGTGACCTCACCATTGTTGCCGGGGTTGACAGACATCTGTTTCCTCAGGCACCAACTATGAACAACGTCCATCGTGATTTGGAGGATATTACAAGCTATCCTTCCTGATGACCTTGTCATCTTGGCAAGGCAGATCTACTTTTCTTCTATCGAGGGCAGACTATCCATCAGTAGCGACCACAGAAGGGCAGATAGGAGATAGTACCCCACATTGAGGGCAGCCTCTTGTAACCCCGAACCGAATGACCTCGCCTTGAAGAGTCCTAGTTACAGTTCTGTTTACCAACATTGTATAGATCCAGCCAGTTATATGGTGTGAAGATTTCCAGTTTTCACTCAAGAAAAGAGCTTTTGATGACACGAAGGCTAGATATTTCGCCTCTACAAAGTTCTTGAACATTTGAAAACATTTCGAATTCGAAGGCATTTCAAAATATTTCATAACACACCGCAACGTTTTCAAATGTAATGGACGAGAATAGTCTGATACGTTCGGAAAACGCCCGGAACAGTATCGAATGTTCACGGAGCCACCGGATGGCCACTCTCCAACAAATCATTAATGAACTTCACACAAAAAAATTCTCTGGAATCGCTCCGTACAAAGGTGAAAACCCTGTGAAAATCCGTTCGGTATAATTTTGGAGTTTATCGCGTTCAGACAGACAAATATTCAGACATGGTGGGGGCTTTTGATTCATAAAATTCATTGATCTCCACCTAGAAACTGAAAACGAAAGTGAAGCTTCGAAGAAAAAGATCATTCCCAATGTGTACGCAATACACTGGTCTATGGTAATGCGAATGTATTCCCGCAATTGGTATCCCAGTGCGGTTGCGGTTGAATGCTTCGGAATCAGATGCATATAACAGGGCTGGTTGAGCCCTTTGTTTCCAGATAAACGGGATTGAATTAATACAGAAAGTCAATATGGTCTCTATGCGTTTTCCAATCAATACTAGGAGCAGATTGCAACTCCGAAATGGTAAAAGGTATGTTCATACCAACGTTAGGAATACGTTTTCTGGGCTGGTTCCCAGTCATCAACTTGAGAACTTTAGTCAAAGTGCGGAAGAGAAACGCCTTCAAAGACAAAGAATGTGTTAGTATTTGCCTTGAATATTGAACCCTGATGTATCAACTGACATTGGCAAAAATGTGCAACATTTCGGTTGACTGTTGCAACCACATGCTGCCTAACATCGCACAAAGATTTACCATACGGAGGTTAAAACCAATATTTGCTCAATATGGAAATATATGAATTTGATAATGAATTTCTATCGTTTGCGTATATACAAAATTTTGAACTCTCAGTGGATATCTTTAATCTTTCCTGCGTATTTCTTGAGATCAAGTGAACGATGACAAATCCGAATGGATGTAAGATAGTAATTTATAAAGATACCAAAAAAAATTTGGAATTTTGTTATTGTGAACGGCTTCTCTACATATTTGATGGAATTGGTCTATACTTGATGAGAATCTATACTTCTTCGAGCATATATTTACTGTAAAGAATTGTAAAGAGTAATGACACGCCCGAAGAATCCATTATATGGCAACACGTGTCACTTTTCAACATGCTTGTATTAGGTTCACCTGTTTGTATGTATAATAATAATAATAATAAATCGTCCTTATTCATCTTTGAACACACATGTAAAAAGATAACAAATGAGGGATTCACAAACACGAATTTTCAGAGCGGAACTCATGAATTGTCTACCTGGATAAAGTTGTTTGAGTGTACTATATGAACCTTGGCAAAGTTGATTGACACGTTTTGTAAACCTCAATTCATTGTCTAACCAGAGTCCGTTCATTTTTTATGGGAAATTTTTCCTTACCCAAAACAATGTCGATTGAGGTACTGTCTAGATTACGTTTGAGCTTCGGTTCAAAAAACAATGCACTGGACTTACTCGCGTTCAACTTCGGATTATGTGGTGTAGATACATTTATCAAGGAATCCAGATCCGACTTTAAAGCAGCGGTAACATCAGGGTTCGCTTCATTGAAAGATAAGTACACCTGGGTATCGTCCGCGTAGTGATGTATGCGTGTATGCGGCAGTATTTGACGAATGAATGAAAATCTGAGATGTACAAAGAGAATAACAGTGGGCCCAATATTGATCCTTGCGGAACGCCATGGCTCAAAGCAAGGGTCTACTCTCTGCGTTCTTCCCTTCAGGTAACATTTCAATAGTTTCACTGAATCAGGGTGGAATCCGATGAATTTTAATTTACTAACGAAACCTCATGATCCATAGTATCAAATGCCTTGCTGTAATCCAGCTGGATCAGACAAGTAACCTTTCCTTCATCAATTGCCCTAAAAATATCATCAACAATATTTGTTAGGGCTGTGGTGGTTCTAAATCCTCCCCTGAAGCCAGACTGAATCGGTGGTATAATGTTATGTTCCATTACGTATTCATTGACTTGCTTGTATAAATTTTTTCAAATGCTTTAGCTAGAACTGGCAGAAGACTGATTGGTCTTAAATGGTTGATATTGGTAGGATTCGTTATTTTTGCTAAGGGGATCACAAGTGACAATTTCCAAGCCGCACTGCGTTATTTTTCATTGAGTTTATATACATTTAAGCACTTCAACGTTTTCGACAGTACTAAACACCTTTCGTATTATGTGAATCTTGCTTATATTTATTGAGTAAGTCTGTATGACCTTTGGTTTTAACAACGTTAGGAATAGTTGTGAAGTGTTTATTTATTGCATTGACATCTATCAAATCATCTGGTAATGTTATGGCAGGTTTTTTATAAGTAGTCAATTGCCGCAGGGCCTTTCACAGGGTCTTTGGATTGTTTTGATGTGACACATAGTCAAAGTATGCTTTTTTCTCATGTATTATTGACTGTTTTGTGACATTTCTCAATGTCTATAATAGTTCCAATCGGCTGGGGATTTGAATTTTTTGTATTTGCTATATGCTTTGTTCCTTTCTTTCATCAGTCCGCCAAGGTGCGGGTGGTTTAGTTACGCGAATAGTTCGTACTGAAGCACATTGGTCAAAAATACTTAGCAGTGAGTTATTGAGAATATTCACCATTTCATCAACTTCATTGTATCCGTAAATAATATTCCAATCAACTGAGTGCAAGAAAGTTGTGAGGGTATCCATATTGAAATTGGAGAAATCTCTGTATTTAATACATTCAGCGAAGCTTTTTTTCAAGTTATTCCGTACACAACATATAGTTGCTGAATGATCATTATCAGATACCCCTTCAACATGATATACGGATACATTGGTTAACGACTCTACATCAGATACGAGTATTACATCTATTAGGGTCTGAGAGTTTGTTCTTATACGAGTGGGCTCATTAATCAATTGAGAAAGGTCAAACGATTCAAGAAAATTGTTAAAGTGCTTAACTTTTATAGTATATTTCAACAGATTTTTATTGAAATCACACATAATCACAGTTTTGTCATCATAGGGTAGGGTTGTTGCAAACGCATCTTCCAGTTTATTAAAAAAATTAAGTACATTGGAGGTGTGAGGCCTGTAGGCACCGCCTATAATGAATTTATTTCCTGATAACGTGACTGAAATCCACATTGTTCAATATTAGAATTGATTTTTTGATATTCTACTTTGTATAATTGAGGACTTATGGAGATACATTCCTATTCCTTCTCCTCGACCGTTAAATTGTACTATATTTTTTGTATATCAAGCGCCCGTCGCTTTTCTCACAATAATACTAGTATTTTTCGTTTGTTATTGTTTTAAGTTTATTTAAAAAAATATTTTTAACTTTTCAGTTCGATATTCTTCAAAAGCGTGTTTTTTAGTTTTTCAAACTATATTTATTCGTGAAACTATTTAGTGAAAATCTTACAATGAAATGTTTTTTGAATATGCTTTTCTACATTTTTCATTTTATCCTCACAAATTTTTGAATATACTTGAGAACAAAATAATACATTGGATGTTATATTTCAGGGATACTTTTTTCGCTACTACTATAATACTTATATCGTCGGCATACATGAATGGCCTACCATGTTATGAAACAGGGCAACTCATTCACATAAAGTAGGAAAAGAAGGGAATCCAGTATTCGTTCCTGAAGCTTGCCGATTTCTGTATTCGTCTAAGTATGTGTGATTTATTTTTACTGTACTTATTCATACTCCCAGTTCTGTATGAATGAATCCATCTGGAATGTGTCCTAGTATACTCATTTCATATAATTTTTCACACGAAAACTTTGATTTTGTGTTTTCAAACATCCTCACTTTCACATTTACAATATTAGTGGAATTTAATTTCATATATTTTCTACTCTTTCGCGTTTGCGACTATTTCAGTTCTACAATTTTCATAAGCTGCCCTATTCGTTCCTCCATTCGAATGTTCCAGAGATTTATTAATAATTTCAGATGAACCTCGTTTATTCCCAGTAATATTGAAGCTGCCCTTTTTGCCTTCGAAATGTCCTCGCCAGCCCTACTTTCATTTTATTTCATATCAACTGATCTGAGAAAAATGATCCTAGAAAATATGTCGGGGAGAATCCAATGCTTCATCTAAACGGTTCTGTTCACGTAGCGCCACGTATTTTTCCATTTATTTTTCCCATTTTCCCAAATCCCTTAATAAAGATTTCAAATCGAGATTTTATATTTTCGCAATGATGGATTCGAGCACGAACGCCTGGTTTTAAGGTACGGACTATCTCTGAGAAACTTCGAGAACGTTCCTCCCGAAACTATTTTATATCAGTTTCATGACGAAAGAATAACTTTCCTCCACACGAAACTATCGACCGATGGGGGAGATAACGCCGATTTAAGTTGCTAAAGGGAGGTTTTTTGAAGGTAGAGAAGTTCGACACTTCGTTTTCTTGCATATATCATAAGCGAATCTGTTATTGATTTGGTTGTCTGCGGTTGGTGGAGCTCTCTTTCATTTGCTCGAGAGTAATTGGTTTCTGCTTGAGAGGTATTCGTCGCATCGTCACTCTTCCATTTGATTATTTATTTATGGGTGGAAATCTCTGTTACAGAGTTATTCGACGAACAGTATATCTGGTGACAATTGATCTAGCTCGAAAAATTAATCAAGGATACAATTTTTCCCTTTTTATAGGGTAATGGAATTTCCTGGAATTTTCAATGGATCAAATTTCCGGCAAACCAGTAGGCAGATACGTATTGCTTTCAAAGAGACATCTTCTGGTTGTGCATTTAAGATGATTGTCAGCCAAAATAGGGTGTCGATCACTTCGATATATTCAAGTGACACGATTATCGAATGGGTATAACATTTAAAAAAATTTTGACTTGAATACACGACGAAATAAATTGATTAAGAACTTGAATAATAAAATCATTAAAAAAGTCAACTCTAAAAAATGAGCCATGATGAATTTGAATGAAATTTTCCCGAAAGTGGTTTTCCATTTCAATACTAGGTCAGTAGGTAAAATTTGTTATTATTATGAAATGAAATGAAATGAAATGAAATGAAATGAAATGAAATGAAATGAAATGAAATGAAATGAAATGAAATGAAATGAAATGAAATGAAATGAAATNACATCCCTAACGTGATGAATTTGATATCCAAATTCATTGAGACTGGGGGCCTTCTATGAATTACGTCACACGAATTAACACAGCAGTTCCGAAATTTGATTAATTTCAATTTGAATTATTTTTTAACAAAATTAACAGCAAATCAAATATTTCAAAAAATTATCAGTACAAATTATAATAATTGAAGATCAAACTCATCCAAATCATCCAAAGTCCATGGACTTTCAACTCACTCCTCTGAATTATTCATAACAGCCACTTTGTTCTCGTTTGGATTATCGATATCAGGATCATTCATTGTGTCAATATCTTTTTAATCCAACCATACAGCATCATCGTCAACATTCAAACATAGAATTTCTGTGGCACGTCTAGCAGCAATTCTTTAAATCACAAGTGGCCTTGTAATTATGCAAAATATAGACCACAAATGTCACATGTTCGTCTGAACAAGTATGCTTCGATACTGGGGCAATAACTATTATACGGAACTTGCTTCAAATGTGGTGACGCTCGGAGATCAGATAGCTTTATCTGAAATGACAATGTAGTTACATACCATGGTTACATACCCGCTTGACGTCTGATACATTAAAATAGGTGGTGGTGAAAACCCCTTCCGTAATAGTCGCCTAAGGCTTGGTCGTCGCACACCACATTAGACAACCTAGCATTTTACTATTCGTGATACTGGGATTCACGCAGATGAATTGCGTACCAAGTCGCATCATTTTTCAATTCCATAGCCTGTTCAATATTCACTCTAGTCCGTTGGCCCAGTGTATTCGGCAACCACAGGAAGTTTCGTTTTTTCAACTCCAAATCAGTAGTTTCAGTGCTGAAATCGATATGTGAACTGAAATTATCACATTTCAATTCAATACCAGTAAGTTCGCGACTAAGAAGCGTCATTCGTAGATCCACTCTGTTGATAGCACTTCTTCCTGAGTTGTATAGCTGAAACTATATCTTGCTCGTAAAAATAAATACGGGTTTTACAAAACCTTTTCGAGTTCTTATATAATTTTTTGAAAGCAAGCATTCCAGAAAGTCTGTGAATGCATGTTAAAAAGGGGTGGTTGTTTAAAAAAATGCTTTTCACTACGAATGGCCATGTATGTAGGCCCAGATAGTGTCACAGTTTCAGGCTGCCCTCAACCATCTATATTTATCACAATACCTGCATAAACAGGAAATATTTTTAAATGTGACCTCACAAAATTCAGAGACACTATACCAGATGAAGAGAAAGTCAAGAAATTAGTGAAAGACATAATCGAAATCAATAAAGAAGGAGGTTTCAATATCCGGAGCTGGACGAGTAATTCGCCAGAATTATTGAAAAGTATACCAGAAAATTTGAGATCCAATATAAGTGACGGAGGTATTATACCACAAACAGTTCGAAGTTCAAAATGGTCTCCAGCAGAAGACACTTCATCGTTCCCAATTCAATGCAACAAAAACCTAGGCATCGGTTTTTTCCAAAAAGATAAATGTCTCCGAACCGGATATATTAGTGCCAGGACAGACAATTTTTCGCTTTCTGCTTCGATAAGTTTGTTGGGAGTTGAAATGGACACCAATATGTCTTGGCACAATCATATCGCTGGATTCGCGAAGGCTGCTTCTCAAAAGCTTAGAACAGTGTTCTGAACCAGAAAACTGTACAAACCTCAACAACTTTTGATGCTTTATTAAGCTCAGATCAGACCTTCTTTGAAATATTGTCTTCATGTATGGAGCTCCTTCCCTAATCATACTTTAAAGCTGCTGGAATTCATTTAGAAAGGAGCCATCCGCCTGATTGGAGACGTGAACATCATTTGCAACCTTGATAGTCTAGAACATCGTGAAAAGGTTGGAGATTCGTCTCTTTTCTATAGATACTTTCACGGAAAGTGTTCAAATGATTTGGCACATTTGATTCTACCAAGAGCGGTATATATCATAAATACGCAACAGACTGTGGCTTCTCATCGTTTTGAGGTTCAAGTCAGTACACCTCAAACTTCATTGTTCAATAACTCTTTCATTTGGAGAACTGCGTTTATGTGGAATAAACTTCCTTAGAACGTTTTTTCAAATGGAATCGCTACTTCCGCACAGGCACCGCTCTTAGAACGACTCAAGGATTTTACTGTAGTGCTTGTGTTTTGTCCTTAAAAAAATAAAAAACGGTTTTCTCAGTTATTAAACAAGAGTCATATTTGTGCGATGAATTAGAATTAAAATGAATTTTGATGTTAAACTTCACACAGGTGTAGAAAGGGCAAGCTTCTACTTCACCCGATGAGTTAACACGTGATTCAATGTATTTTTCATGAAGGAAAATGCGCCATTTGTCAGTAATTTGTCATATTTTATAGCTATTCCTATTAAAAAAGAGCTAACAATTGCATAGATACTCATCTGAACGTTTCGGAGGCTATAAACTGTCGCCGTCCTCATAACTGAAAAAAAAAAACATTTCTATCTCATAGTTTTTCTTTGGTTTGATTTATTGTCTGATTTCTTCGGCAGGTGTCAAAGAAATTTCATCAAAATAATAATATTTTCAATATTTTCCGATTTCAGGAAACTTACCCTGTCAAATTATTCGTTGTTTGAAAATAACCCAAATGTTTGGCAACAGTATTTACAGTTACTCCAAAGAATTACACGTTAAACGGTAAGACCTCGTTAGTCCTTAGCTCAATTCCTTCCTTTTCATAAGCTGAATTTTTTCCTGGGGATTGATAACAAGATATATTCGTTCGATCTCTATGTGCATGATTTTTTTGGGTCTAACTACTTTTTCTTCCGGTAACTAGCGTTTCCTTGTGATTTCATGAACTCTATTTTTGTTCTCCGTTTTTCTCGATGAACTCGTTGTAGTTTTTTTGAAAGTGTCGAAACTTCATCGTTTGCATTACTCTTCTACGTTATGGTGATGATTCTTTTGTCGAACTAGTGTCAAGATCCTGTTGATGGCGAAGTGTTCTTGTTCGACTCCCATGAAGTTGGTGTGCTTTTGATAAGACTGGTGCGCTATCCTTATCTTCTTTGGGCGTAGTCACTTGTGATACACTAGGTGTAAGAATCAAGATTTCTACTCAGCCTACTTCATCTTGACTGAAGACTTGCTGCCATTAGATTGAATTGTGTTGTTGATCTAGATTTGATCTTGTGGTTGCGGTGTGTATCAGTTGCCAAGTTTATTTTGGGATTGCAGATTCTGAACAAGTTCCTTCAATAACAAAATCCATTTTCAAACTCAACGTATACTTTCGGCTGTCCATTTTTTGTGAGACAAGAAAAATATTGTATTCTGGTATTTCGTGTTTGAGTTATCTGATACATTCTTGCTCTTCTTTTCGAAGTCAGTTATCTAGGCTCTCTCTCTGGTGTTAGCGAAGTGTGCTTTCTTCCGGCTAATAGAAATTTATTCTTTGCTCAGACTCTAGCGATTTTCATTTATATCTGTTACCTTAACGGTATCATCTGTTTTGATTTCGTGGTAAATTTCCCTCTTCATATATTTTTTCCATAAAAATACCTTGGCCATGTCCAACAATCGATGTGCAAGTTACATAGTTTCTCGCAGTTATAAAATCTCATGAGCCCCTTCTCTACTGCATTTTCAGTAACCCGAATATGAAGATATGTACAAATTCTTTTGGGTCTTGGGGTTAGGCCAAATTGATATTGGCAACTTATCTACTTCGGATCTACTTTCAGAGTTCATCAAATAATCACTTATGCAGCAGCACCAGTGCTGTGATTCCTTCATGTTTTAACCAATCTCGAGAGATGGCTGTTCTTTCGAATTATTAGCAGTATATGGCCCATAATGACTGTCCATCGAAAGTTGAAGGCTTCATAGTTTTACCTAGTGATGATCTTGCAGCTTTTGAGAAGCCGTACTCGTTGGTAGAAGTATGCTATACTCAAGGAGGTTGAGTTGGTTGAAAATGTGGATATAGTCACATTTGTCCGATTTTTCGAATAATTTTTCCACAATTCGCTAATTGATTTCCTCAACTAGCTTCAATTCTTTTTACTGGATAGCTGTTACACGATTTCATCCTCAGACCTTGGCTGATTGAGTTGCTTTTCTGTCTCTTTCTCCTCTTGGTCGTGTCATCTCTATGTTTCTTGTTGCGAGATATGTTTCATCAATCTCCTCTTTCCTTCTAACATCTTGCCTCTCGTATTTATTAGGCTCTTTCATTTTGCGGCCCTCTGACAGTTTCGGAAACATCTCCTTTTATCTTTCTTGGCCTTATCCTTCTTCTTTGCCTTTCTTGTATTTTCTTTTTCGTTCTTCAATTTTTATGTACTTAATATGTGAATGGATTGGATATCGCATTTTTGAGAAACGGTTATTTTTACTAAAAAATTATAGTGCTTTTTTTGCGAATTTATTATCATTATTTGCAACAATATTCTTATATGACAGTTTACAAAACCGCGGCACGTGTTTTACTATACAATAACATCTTCAGGCGTCCCAATACTCACATTGAGATGTTTCTTGGAAACATCAATATTTCCGGATCTGTTATAAGAGTTTCATAAACCTTTTCACTTTTATTCAATGAATGATCCTATCGGATTTTTGCGGACTTTTCAAAGATTGCCTTTTATTATAAAAAAGTGGTTGTAAAAATAGCCTGATTGCATCAACAGAAGAGTCTCTCTATAGTATAATAGTCATCCTCTATTATGAACACAATCTATCCTGAACCTTCGTTGAATCATTTTGCATGTAATTTTTTATCACCCAAAAAAGCAACGGCCACTTCTGCCTGTAACTAAAGTGATTTATCACGTGTTGTTGAAATAAAAACTGCACTCTGAACCATGTGCAAATTAAGACCTCCGAATTAAACCACATTTTGAAACCGACATCGGGTAATTTGAATAACAATAACGAAAGCTGTAACGACCACAACACGTATCATCAATCACAACCCAGCATTGTGTTTGGAGTACATACACACACACACACACACGATACTTCTGGCCCTGCCGAGCGGTACGGGCTCTTATTTGGTTTTTGCGTACAAAGTGTGACGGCTCATTAGACAACAGGATATTGATATTTTTCAGAAATAGTTTTGAGAGAAAAATACTTGCACTGTGAAGTTAGCAAAATATGTTATCAATATCTATAGAAAAAAAATTATTACTTTGGCTTTCGTTTTTTTATTGGATCTGTAATAACAGTTACCACTGAAAAATTATGTTTTTAAAAACAAAATTGCATTAGAAAAATTATTTTCTCATGCAATTTTATGACCATAATAGACAAAGGAATATTGATATTCTTCAGTAGTCGTTTAGAGAGGAATACAGTGACACTGTTGTTTTTTGTTAATGAAGAATTACTTCATCACATTACATCACGAAGTCATTTGAAATAGTTTTTAGGAAAATGGTTTTCATTTTTTTTTGGCTTTATTTTTCGCAGGATTCGAAAATAAATTGCATTTCCACATTGCCACTTTTTTTCTACTACATTGTTATCCGACGTTTCGTCTTCCGGCCACCATTTTCAACTTTATTTCTTCTCATGGGCGCTACATTGGATTCTTTCTGTTTTGAAAAGAAACTGATTTTACCTTTTCAATGATGTATTATGTCATTTTTTCCCGAAAAATTGAAGATATTGAAAAAAAAAAATCTTATCATAATAGGCTTTGACTTTAATGTTTCTAAATTTTCTGAATTTGACTTTCAATTTGTTACTCACGATGACGATTTGTTATTGTATAAGTCATTGAATTTTTGGCAAAAAATGGCTTTCACGAATGAATAAAAAAGAGATATGATACAAATTTATTACAAATACGATAGGACATCGGAAATGTATTCAAACTTGTATCCCGAAAGACGACATCCACATCGAACTATGTTTAAGTTATTGGATCAAAATCTCACCGAGTTTGGTTCGTTTGAAAAGTACACTGAAAAAATACGGAGACAGTATCAACAATCGAAATTTTATAAATGAGGTGTGTGTGAGGTGAATTAGACATTGTCTCATTTTCAATGAAAATAGAACTTAGAACAAATAACAATAATCAACTAAAATGTAAAGACAAAAGTAAATCACAGCAAATGCTCAAAATGCAGGCTTTGTTCATGCTAGCACAACTGTGACCTTCTTCGAATATTATTCACTGCACGACTAATTTTCCTCCTCCTCAATCTTCCGAACTCTCTAATAATGCTGTGTTGAATGTCCTCAATATTTTGATATATATTCCCTCTGACCATGAACTCTATTTTTCAGTGTACCTTATTACTTATCCTTGGCTAAAGGGTCGGCAATGCGATTACCTTTACTCCTGTCGTGCCCTTTAATCCACCTTAGGATAATGTTATTATCTACCGAGACTTTGGCTAAATCTTGGTGGCACTCCAGTACTAGCCCCGAGGTAACACGTTACCTATTCAAGGCTAATAGGACTTGTCTGCTATCAGTGCAGATTGTTACGTTTTTGCTAGAAATTCCTTTCCTGGTTATTACTTTTTTGCCGATTGAAATACCAACCAGTTTCGGAACTTTCTCAACGGCATAATGTTAGTCAGGTAAAAGTTCAACTTTGCACTTTTACCTGGCGTTCGTTTTTTTTCATTATATCAGTAATAACACTCGTCACTGAAAAAACTAATTATTTTCGAAAACAAAATTGCTTTTTTCGTTCGAATTTTCAACAAAGTCATTCAGAATTTTTTTGTCAATATTGTAAAAAACGATTCATTTGTGTTCGAATTTTTTTGCGAACAGTGTAAAAAAAATGGAAAAATGGAATGTTACAACATATCTTACAAATGAATTATTTGTCAAAGAAACACACACTATAGTCCGTCTGAATTTATGAAGATAACAATTATAAAATGATAGATACTCTTTTCCAACATAACCGAATATAATAAAATCAGTGCACAAGGTTGGAAATTTCAACAATGTTTCAGATCAGAAGGGTTTAGAATTCCCATCACTGAAAATATTTTCCGCGTCATAAACACCTAAATTCCTACCTCGATTGAAACTCAAGTTCTTAGTAAATCATCGCTATTGTTCAAATATAAAATTCAAAATAGGTGCGTTACATATTTTTTGAATATTCTGAATATAAACACACCGCTTTTTGTTATCTGCAGAAAAAAATTACCCCTCTTTGGGTTGTGTCGAAGCAATGAGGCGGTTCTGATAAAGGACCATAATAAAAAGGTGTCACGCAATTTGAAGGCATTGCGGCTTTTTATGTTATTGCTCGAGGGAATTCAACAATCTGAATCGTGATGTAGTGATATTTCAGGC
>NW_019290406.1:0-21482 GCF_000500325.1 Leptinotarsa decemlineata
AACTCACCCCCATCAACCCCCTAGGCCCCACCCACCAAAACACTAAAAGTTCAAATTGCAAACTCCTACTTGTGATACATCATTGACAAGACTATAAAAAATGCTATCCAATGGTATAAATAATACTTGTACAGAGTGAAGCAATAGTTGTGAAACTTTGGCTTAATTGGAATATTTAATGAGGTTTTTGTTGAACTGCAAATATATCAAAAATTAAGTAAATATTCAAAGTGGATTCCGTTGTTTTGTAAACAATAATATAGTCTACTTTCAAATTCTGCACGAACTTTGGCAAATGTTATTCAAGTAATAGCGCGACATGCTTGCGTGATTTTTTCTCGCAATTCCCCAAGTGATGCAGGTTGAGTTTTATAAACAACTGACTTGAGGTGACCCCACAGAAAAAAGTCAGGTAGCGCCAAGTCTGGTGACTTGGTATCCAACCAGTACCTAACTGGAGCTCCATAGTGACGAAGTGCTCCATCTTGTTGGAAGTGCAGCAAATCTTCGTCTACAGCTAGGTTGCCTTGGTCTTCTCTTTGGTTCTTTTCTAATTCATGCACAATTAAAGGTTCGATGGTGTTTTCCAGCATATCGAGATAAATGTCGCCACTTAAATTGCCTGGTAAGAACAAGGGACCAATTATAGCATCTCCTAATATTCCTGCCCAAACATTCAGTTCTTCAGGATATTGAGTGTGACCTCCTGTGAATATACACAGCGATGCCGTAGGTATGTCTATTTGTGTGATATTTAGTGCTAGAGCACAAAAAATGAAAAATATGGAACAAACTCGCAAAATTGTGGTGCGGCAACACCATAATCAATGTAAAATCCTATAGTTTCAATCTACTAATTGGAAATTAGTATTCGATCAAACGATCAAAAACATTAACAGGATTTTATTCGAAAGTTCTGGCTCGGGTTTATTTCCGGTTAACCCTGTATATATTTTCGAGTGTTTCAACATTGAAAATATCGTCATTGATGAAGTATACCTATACCTTCATTCCGAATTTCAATTTCCTTATCCCATATAAACAAATGATGTTTTACGTAGGTCAAACTGGATGAACATTTGAAGCACACATGAAAGAACATTCAAACAGTGTACAATGATTTCATCGATATGGTGAAACACGTGTTCCGATTCTGTGGTGTTCAGTGACAAGTTTCACTTGAAATACGTCATAGATTTTCATCACATGATTTCTCAATACTTCATAAAATTTCGAAGAAAATCGTTCTGAAATTTCTACTGAAAAATTTGTGAAAAGTGATTTGTCTGGTATTGAAATATGCTGTATTTTTCCAGTGAACAACCCTATCGAAACGCAAAAAATATCTCCACTAATACGCTTCATTGATGCTTTAATCAAATTTCAAGTATGAGCAAACAATAAATGAACGTTCAGTGGGGAAAATTCTATATGGAAGTTTATAATTTCTCCATATTTACTGAACGCTCATCGAATCGCTATGAACTATAAGGGAGGCCCATATTAAAAATATAAGTGGCTTAAAACAGATCCAGTAGGCAAATAAAGGCTCGACTTAAATGTGATCCTTATTAAAATGGGCTTTTGTTTTTCGGCTGCACTTGAATTCACGTGAAATTTTGCGAATATGCGAGCAAAGCGTCCTAAAAATCATTCAAAATTGGCAAAGCTCATAAACGAGTGTTTGTTCATCTTATCTTCATCAAAAATGTTTTGATCTTCCGAAGATGATCACTTCGTGATCGAAACACGTGACGAGGTGTTAAAATAACAGTTTGGTGTTGGGAAAAAACTCCAGTAATATTCATAATGGAGCCATGTTTCATCCATTGTCACAGAATGAATGATATTTCCTCAAAAATACAAAATCGGATGTATTTTTAGCACAGTCGGGGGTTCCCCAAGGATATAATTTGGGACCGCTGTAATTTTTACTTTTCATAGATGANGTCGTCTCCACAATTTATTATCACCCTCAGATGTTAGAACGGTAAAACCATCAATCAATACATGTTTCGAATCTGTATAGGTTAATCATCAGCTAATTATTTAAAAATTATGGAGAAGAAAATATTTTATAATGTGGAAAAGAAAGTTGTCATATGTTAGGTACCAATGAATAAATGGTGACAATGTCATGTTAATAGTAATGATTTTTTTTGACTAGGATGTTACCAACTTCTATCGTTTACTAAGTATAAAAAATATTCATTACTATTAACATGTCATTGTGGCTATTTATTCATTGGTAGTATGTGACAATTTTCTTTTTTTCACTATAAAATAATTTCTTCTTCATAATTTTCAAATAATTAGCTGATGATGACCCTATCAAGGTTCGAAACATGAACTGATTGATGGTTTTACCATTCTAACATCTGAGGGTGATAATAAATTGTGGAGACGACTTTGAGTTTTTATGCTTCGCAAATCACCTAAAGTATAGCAAATATTGGAATTTGAGGTTTCACATTTCGGTGGTTCTGACTGGAATGAAAGTAAGTCTCTTAAAATATATTCAAACTTCTATTTGTCGTTAGGAGAGATCTTGTTACATTCAAACATCCAGGTGGTGTGCGGTAAACATCAGATACCATTGAAAAATATAAAGATACAATAACACATTCAGACGGTATTACACGTTATTAACAGGGTAATATGAGAATAGGTGTAAGTTACATACTATACAAGTTCTCTATTCCAAACGCTGCCGACTATTCAATTCGGACCAGGTACAAGTAACAAAATGTGTCAATATGGGTTTCGTATTCGACTGTTTTGATACATTTTTGTATACAGTTATTTAGCAATATATCGAATCCAAAAATTATTATCCCAGCAATGGATTCACGATTCAGTTATCAACCATTTCGATTCGGATATTCGAATTCCTTAAATCAACTTATGAACAAAATATAAAATTCTTCGCTGAGTAGGTACACCAGATAAAATGGCATTTTAACCATAAGCAATTCAATTGAGGATTCATTATTTCTTGTGCAACTTAAACGATAATAATCGCATAAGTTTTGTGAAAGGTATGTTTATGAAAATTCATTGTTACAGAGCTCTGAAGGAGAATTTGATTAAATTCGAAACTTCGTCAAGAAAAGAATTGTTTCTTAAGAAAAAATTGATCCTGTCACCCAAACAAGTTCTCTTCAGAAAAATTATTGTATCACTAAACTAGTTAAAATATTTGAAGATACTGAATGTCAATTAAATAATTTCTCTTGCTAACAAGGTATTCATAATATCAAGAAACTTGTTTCAACCAATAGGCTGAAACAGCTGTCTACCGGTGGCTCTTAAATTGAAATCAATATGGGAATGATCAAAGAGTACTTACCTATTTATATTTTGATTTTCATGGAATTATTTTCCAGCAGCTTGACTGCATTAACCTTTCTATATATAAACCTACACAGAACTATTTAAGTATGAATATCCGAACGCACTATTTGTCTGTTTTACTCAAATCCATCGTAGCACATTTGGTTGCTATATGTTTCCTGAGTTGTGTTCCTCGTGAGGTATTTGGTTTTTCTGTGCTTAGTAATTTCGAGTATTGGTTCATTTACTAGCCGAAAGATGACTGTGGAAATTGCCAGGTAGGCCAAATGAATATGTGTTATCAGAACTGAATTCTGCTTCATTTCGAAATTTCAAAAGCAATTAAGTTATCTTTGGTACACCTCTTATCAATATATGTTTAATTGGAAAATGTACATAATATTCATTTTCTTCTTTTCATCTGAGTCTAGATGCCCCAACATTTCGTCACTATTTTCAAATCTTTCATAATTCAAGAAATCTGAAATTGCTACTCTTCCAATTTCACCAGCTCTTCGCCGGTTAAAAAACTGTAATGAAATTAGGGTAAATTAAAAATAGATATATTTTTATCCTTGGAAGTTATATAATTGTGACAATGAAAAATATTATTACACACATTTGGTATTATTTAACAAATAAGGATATTTATTGTCACTTTATGAATGGCACCATTAGATGTTATTGAAAAAGTGGATATATTTGTGTCCTTGGAAGATATATAGTTGTGACGATGAAAAATATCGTTATTTTTCTAGCATAATTTGGTGTTATTTAACAAATAAGGATATCCATTGTCACTTCTTGAGTGGCACAATTTGGTGTTATTTCAAAAAGACTGTTGAGATGACGAAAGAAAAAACACATCGCTTTGTTTAGTAACACAATTTGGTGTTATTTCAAATGATACAAAAATTTGTATGTTCTTAAAATGTATGAAGTTGCAGCGATAAAATTATTGTCACTTGTTTAGTGGCACAATTTGGTGTAATTTAAAAAAATAGATATATTTGTGTCCTTGGAATATATATAGTTGTGACGATGAAAAATAATATTACTTTTGGAGAACAATTTGGTGTTATTTAACAAATAAGGATATTCATTGTCACTTGTTGAGTGGCACAATTTGATGTTATTTCGAAAAAATAGTTGAAAGAATGAAAGAAAACACACCTTATTTAAAGTGCACTTCATTGCTTAGGACTTCCATTGTCTAATGTGATATAAAATGATTTGAAATATCTGAAAGAATCAATAAAAATAAAAACACTAGCTGAAAATAACAATTTTATTGAGCAAAAACTGAAATTACAATGAAATGAAATACAATTAATAAAATACATGCTGAGTTATTTGGCTTGTATTTGCTTGTATTGCAAGTCTGATGAGATAGGATTTTTTGAAAATGAAGACTGCAATGAAATACCTCTATAGTTGGAGATTAAGTGCTTATCATTTTTCTTGTGAACAGGAACAACAATAGCATGTTCAAGACACGAGGGAAATGAACCCTGAAGGAAAGAGAGATTAAGTAGGTATGTAAGTGGTTCAATGATTAGTTCAGCAACATACAACAATACTCTACCTGGTAATTCATCAATGCCACTAGAGTTCTTAGACGACATGGACTTGATGATATCAAGAAGTTCAGTTTCGTCTAAAGGATGAAGAAAAAAAGAGTTTGTTTTTATATCGTGATGATGTTCACCAGCAGGTTCAGAATCATTGATTAGAGAATTTACAGAGTCAATGAAATAATCATTAAAGACTTGAGGAATACAAATCTTCCGAAAATGAAGCATATAGATTGATTGATATTACTGAAGTAATAGTATGATCAGGATGCTGGGAAATAGATTCTGCACATCATAGCATAGTAATTTTGCGTTGTCTGGCTCTATTTTATTGATTAAGTCATAGGAATTCCGTAGACTGAATTATGGTTGAAAGTTACAATGGTTCAAGATGATACTGACTAGCCTTTCTGATAATTTCACTGATGATGCAGTGACAAAGGAAGCCACTGGTCTAATTGGATAACTCTGTTTGTGCAGTTCAATGAGTGAATATAATTTTGGAATTAGAGGGTTCATCAATATTAATTTGAACTTTTCCCTTTCAGTAAAAAGTATGTTTGAATTTTTCAAAAATCTTTCACATGTCTTTGAAAAGAATTAGTTGGATCACGTTTCAGTATTTCAAAGTTTCCTAAGTTCAAGAAATCAAGGGTTTTGTTGACATAGTAAAAAAAAGGAATTCCTGTGTCTAGCAGAAAAAAGGACGTACTGAACTCACCCCTTATTCAGTCGGCCCCCTTCTACGATGCCAGTGAAGTGGCTTGACCACTGACACTGGAACGAATGTCTTGTCGTGAATTTCCAACACCGCAGAACATGAGTAATTGGAAGCAAATTACTGGCATGAATGAGTCTATTAACACGAAGAGAGTGGCCGCGTAATCGGCAACTGGAAACGAACCTCCGAGCAAGGGGATGATCGCCACGGGGTGTCCCAGGTGTGAGTTACGCCTTATTTACACTCGACACAACCGCTAGTTGTCTCACAGCAAACAGCGAATTGTAACATTGACGTTGATGGTACATTGTGTGTTGAGGCTTTGTACCTATCTACAATAAACTCACTACAACACCGTTGATCATTACTGTGGTAATATATCTGAAGATTATTCACGAATTTTCAACGCAAAATATGGCAGCAATCAGTTGTACAAATATGTGTACGGGATGTTGCTGTCAAATTATGTTGATGAAAGAATGTGAACTTTCAAGTCAACAAAATGAGAACAAAGCCTGTGACAAGACTTGGGGTTCAGGTAGATCACGACCCAATCGTCGACATATGTTACTTCAGTGTTAATATGTTCTTGATGGCTTCAAAGCAGACTCCATCGTCGACAAATGTAAAATCAGTGTTGATAGGTTCTTGATGGCTTCAAAGCAGAAGCCAGACTGTTCAGTTCCACAAGAACTGAACCCAGTGATGACAAAGACAATTGCGAGACTTGGGGTTTAGGTAGACTACGACCCCATCGTCGACATATGTAACTTCATTGTTGTTAGATTCTTGATGGTTTCAAAGCAGAAGCCACACTGTTTAGTTCTACGAGAACTGAACAAAGTGAGAACAAAGCCAATTACGAGACTTGGAGTTCAGGTATGTTACTTCAGTGTTGATAGGTTCTTGATGGCTTCAAAGCAGAAACTGAAACGTGGAACAGAAGAAAACTAAGGGCGCGGTTCAACCCCGACTGTAAAACACCAAATTGCTGAATATATATATTCTTTTCGTCTTTCGAAATTTATGAATCCAAGAATCATTTACTGGATTTTATGCATGAATAGCTTTGATACGTGTGCGAACAACATATTCGAAATAGAAAAAGAAAATGAACTGAACTCAAACCACAAAAACAGAATATATTTCGATTGTTTTATGAATTGTCCAAACGGATTTGAATTTTACAGTATTTCAAAAAATAATTACATTGGAGTTGCTTTCTATTGTTAATGATAAGTGGTTTCGTTTTCTTTGTGCTTAGTCTTCGATAGAAATATCATATCCGGACTTCGTGAAAGCCATTTTCCGGGTTTTTTGGCCGTGTTCTGCAGGTTTTCATGCCTGACGTTTCATCTGTTACTGCGGTAGACATTATCATAGGCGATTTGGTAACGGTATCAGTGACCGAGTTGACGCTCCCGTTGTTCTAAAGGCATTTACTACGATGATTCTGATTTCATATTATTAGTAGGCGTGGATTAGTTCATCTCAACTGTATTACCTGATCTTGTTTGTGTACAATTAAGAACAGGTAGCGAGGTTTTATTGATGTTCCTTGCCTCTTATTTTCTATTGAAATTATTCCTGTGGTTTTTGAATTCCTATTGCCTCATCGAGGCAATAGGACGGTCTGTAACATTTTTAACACAAAGAAATGAAGCTTTTCCCTTAACCAGCCTAGCTGGGGTTACCTTAGCATTGGTTAAGTCGTATGGCCTGCTTGAATTCTTCTTCGCTGTACCTATTCCCTCCAAAGGCATTCTTTTAGGTAATTGTCTTTTTCAGAAAGACTCTCAGGTTAACAGATAGGCCGTGCTTTCTCAACCTACGCTTTAATTACCCCCCTCTTGTCCCTATGGACATGCTGAAGGATTTGTGGTGAAACTTGGGATTGAGGTCCCATTGGACTCATGTGATAATTGTCAGACCAATGATCACTTTTGGTGCAATTGCCTGATGGCTGAAGGCTTCATAGAAAAAGGCCCAGGTGAAACTCTCTGGTTTACAGAGACAGGCTTGTCTGGCCATCAGTGGTGCCATCAGTACCACATCGTCAGCGGCCTCTTCACATTTTTCTGGAGGAGAGAATTGCAGAAATCAATTTAATGAAGACGGTTGGTTGACACTGAAAGCTACAGTTTTCTGGAAATGACCCCTGACTTTATGCCTCCACTGTCAACTACGAACTGCCTTATAGATCTTGGTGCTATCAGTATCCTACCTCCTTTGTCAAAAATATTAGAGCGCGCGATGAAGAGGCAGTTAACAGAATATCTTTCGGAATTCAATATACTGCCACCTGTCCAATCGGGGTTCAGGAAAGGATACAGTTGCACAACCGCTCTCCTGCACGTTGTTGATGATATCTTAAGAGCAACCGACCAAGGACAGTATACTATACTCATTTTGTTGGATTTCAGTAGGGCGTTTGATACCCTTGATCACAAACTTTTACTTGGTATTCTGAGATATATAGGGCTTTCCAGTACAGCTATTCGCTTGTTAGAAAATTATTTGAGAAATAGATTCCAGAGAGTCCCTATCGACAACATAGAGTCTAACTATCTCTGGAGTACCACAAGGCTCAATATTAGGTCCTGTGCTGTTTGCTCTTTATTCCGGCAATCTTTTTAGAAGTATTCAATGCAACGTTCATTGTTTTGCGGATGATACCCAAATTCATTTGAATTTTCCGCCTCAAAAAACGAATGATGCATGCGAGATAATCAATAGGGAACTCGGTATATTATGTCTGATTGTCTGATTAAAAACCCCACAAAAGCCAAGGTTACCTTATATGGGTGCGAAGAATTAAATCAGTGTTTTTGAGGGTTCGCCGTATCCACCAACACCTTATTCATTAAACTGCTATACCATCTAACCGTCCGTACTATTGAAGAGAACTCTTGAATATACTGTCAATATATGCTGATGCTAATCTCGCTCAATACTCCATACCAGACATAACACCCTCTAAAGAGTTCCAGGATCATTTGATATCAGTTGTATGTGCATTGGATTTGATTTAAATTTGCTACAGCTTCAAAAACTCATTCAATTCATTCCATTTAAATCCATCTCGTGCATGGCAGAGTGTTTGCAAAATCGTAGAATATCTGGAGTTAACCATATTTTAATCCTCAATATGAAGAAGCAATAACCTGGGTTTAATTTGAGTTGAACAGGCGTCGAAATCCAGATTGACATACTTTGCTAGCCAGTCAGGGTGGTAACATGGAAAATTGAGACGGGGTGCCAGGGCATTGTGAATTAGAATTTTTGACTAATTGATAAAGCAAATTATTTCTGAGTTCAGTTTTCGACAATTGGAGAGTGTGGTGAAATACAAAACGAAATATCGAGAAAATTGAGCAATAAACAAGTTTCAACAACAATTGAGTACGTGGAATGATCATAAAATGAGGTTGAACTATATTATAATAAACAATATGGAATGATTTCTATTCTCAGAAGTCATCACCTGAGCTCAGTTCATATTGTATCCTTCAGGGTGTTGAGTTTTATCAAGAAAAAAGTATTATATGTAGGTAGTAGTGCAAAGCTCTCTAATGAGGTAACATAATTTGGTTTTAAAAAATAGTATGAATAGAGACATATGGTAATTGATATAAAAGACTAAAAACAAATTTATTATTCATAATAGTGTAACAAAACATTGTTTTTACTCCAAAATACATTCAGTACTGAGCACTGAATACATTTTTTCTTCCTAGTGACACTCCTTTTGGTACATTCTTGTTTGTTGAAAGCATCTGCAAGGTCTCTCTGAAGCGTTCAACAGTAGTCTGCCTTCATTGGCTCCATCTTCCCTGGTATCTTTTTTCCATCTCCATAATATCTTGGAAAGTAGCAAAAGTAGGCAACCCGTCTAACATTCTTTTGAAGATTTTTTTTTGTAGTTAGGATATTTTTCATTGCCTAAAAATGTATATATGTCCNCGATTTTTCGATCGTAGGACATTGGCAGATATTTTGAGCGCAATTTATTTTATGTATCTTCAAAAACTTTTCATTTGGTTGGTCGCTTTTTGTTAAAGTGATTGTCATAAATTTTGTTTTTCCAACGTTTAGGCTAAGAAGATTATAATCGAGCCATGCTTTCATCTTTTTCATTTGATTTTCCGCTTTTCTGTAGACTCCTTGCCATGAGTCCCCTGAGAAGATAATGACCGTATCGTCAGCGTAGGATATAATATGTCCCTGAAAGTTTTTAATTTTACTAATACTATTTATGTATACCAAGAATAGAATAGGTCCTAATACAGTACCCTGTGGTACACCGGCGGTAATTGTTGAGAAATCACTAAGTTCTTCGTTTATCTTTACTCTTTGTGTTCTCTCTGATAGATAGTCTCGAAGTAAATCAAGTGTCAAACCCCGAACTCCATACCTATATAGCTTATGCAAGAGAATTTCGTGGGAAACGGTGTCAAAGGCTTTGGCAAGGTCAAGAAAAATGGCTATGCATCTGTCCGATCTGTCCAGTGCCTCCACGCCGTTCCTCACGAAGTCTAGAACAGCATTTTCCGTATTTGATTTTTTTATGAATCCGTATTGACTATCGGTTAATACATCATTTGCATCGAAAAAGTTGATAAGCCTTCTTTTAATACTGTGCTCAAAGATTTTTGTGAAAGTATTCATTACAGAGATTGGCCTATAATTGCCCGGTAATCCTCGATCTCCTGCCTTATATACGGGTGTGATAATACAATACAATACAATAATACAATACAAAACAAAGTCACCTTCACAAGAAACAGAACACACTACGCCTATGCAGATATGGACGCTTGATAATGAAGAAACCGAATGACTAGTTATGGCATTTTAAGGACGCAAATATAATAGAACTGCGACGTGTTGATCAGTTTACCGATATTGCAAAGTATTTAACGAACTGGTTGACCTATTCGCTCGTACATCCTATCGATATGCAGAAGCTATCTTGCCTATTGAGTTACCTTCAATTGAAAATTGTTATATTATAGTGACCTTACTCATTCTGGATTACAGTATTTGTGAAGTATCGAAAGAAAAAAGTTTCGCCGCTACTGACGCCATCATAGTGGGAGTGATGTAAGTGAGTGTTGATCTTGTCGGACTCGGGTGAATCAGAAACCAATATCCGAGGGTAGGTATGAATATAGTTGCCGACAGCCTCAGGCAGAGGGCGCACCATCGCACAGACTTTCATATGGTAATCGCCTACAGAAATCCATTCACAATAGCATTAGGGCCAACTTATTACGTTTACATTGATCTCGAGGTTTATATTTTTCCTTCCTCTATTTGTCTTTGTATTTGAATTTAGTTGGTTGCCGCATTAAACTATCCTCATTTGATGATATTACTGAGTTCCCCGACGTAAAGTTACTACGCTCCGGTTTATGAAATTTGATTTGATTGTGACGACGGGTTGACGAGTTAATTACTGGGGATTTAACTTGTGCCGAGAATGGGAGCGATCGAGCATCTGGGCAGGAGGGAATGGAATAATGTGGCAGTTGCCAACATCAAAACTTATAAAGGAAATAGATTTGGTTGTTTGTATGTTTGTAATGGATAATCAAAAACTTCTTGGAGTACTTAAAAAAATCATTTCACTCATATATAGCTGAATTATCAACGAGTGCCCAGCAAACACACTTGTTACATTTACGTAAATATGACATAAAATTAACAGGACATGTTTATGTAATATATTCAAGTAAATATTCCATTACATTTCTAAGATACTTTTACACCATATTTACATAAATAATTTATGTGAATATGTCCTAGCTAATACGTAAACATTTACGTCAGTATGGTATATTATGTTTCACTTAACTCCTGTGTAAAGTTGTTACTTCAATATCACGTTCGCTATGTTTTCAGGTTGGTGGTAACATCCAGAGACGCACTTGACTTTTTGACAGATGATAATCTCTCTGAGCTTTCGAGTTACCTATATGTTGGTCTGTGTGAAGTTTTGTGGGAGAGGCTAGAGTTTTTGAGACATTCTTATCACGTGATACGTTGAGATTTGTGTTTTTGTTGATGAATATTTTTTACAAAACAAAACTATGGAGGCAGAGTTTGGTCAGGAAGGATACTTTTTCCAGTTAATGATTACAAGTTTTTCTGCGAGCGAGTGTTGTATTTGTTTATATTCACTCACTGAAATTATATAAAATATATGTAAAATAATGACATTCATGTTACGTAAAAATCAGGTTGTATTTGTGGGGACAGGGATGTAAGTTTTACATAACATAGTTACATGTAAATTTTGTATAATTGTGTTTGCTGAGTGATGTGAAATGTATTCTTTTTTTGTCCTGTTCAAAACAGTTATTAAAACAACGATAAAAATTGAATAAAAACAACAATAAAAATTAATTGGCACTCCGGGTCGACTTCATTGATTCCAGTGGCGCATTTGCTTTTTCAGCTGCAGGAAAACCCGGAAAAACCTACAGCACCAAATCATCTGAAGATCTTGATCTAACAATGTCCTCTCTCTTATAAAACAAAATGTAGGGTGTCTCCAGAGGCTTCAATAAATTCAATACATCGCCAGAACACTTCGTGACACGACTATGGTCAAACTTAAACCAGTCCGTTTCGTCTTTGACCAAGGCGTAAAAATGACCAAATTCAACGCCAGAACCACAGTGAACAATGACTGCATGAATATTATAATAGTGGTCTGCTAGGTTGAAATGTCCATCTATTTCGAACCTTCCAAAGAGTTTCTTGCTTCCGTTAGAGGTTGAGTCTTGTTTGAAAATCATCAGTGTTATTATTAGATTGACTGGTGCCTCAGATATACTTGTTTCCTTATGACAATACAGTCGATCATCACATGTTAAAAATTCCATTTTCAGATTATTTAACAATAAGCTTTGCACGGACTGGTTATTAGTCATATTAGGAAAAACTAGATGAAGTTCCAGAAATTCACATAAATTTTCGGTACTTCTTGAATATTTACCACAAAGTAAACAAGTGAAGATTTTTCCAGGAGAAAATTTACAAACACAAGACGAGATGGGCTGTACGGCATCATTCAGTCCAGAGCGGTCAGGAGTTTTGATTTTGCTATTGTTTTGCTCACGAAGAACCCCAAGAATTCGGAACAATCCTCTTGTTGTCCAAACGAGTATCTAGTGGACTTCAAAGACTCCAGGAAATCGGTTGGAGGGAAAGATACCTTCTTAAGAAACTGCAGCTGCATGAACAGGTGTTTGAGTTTGATGAATAAGTAGGAAGCATTCCCGTTCTCGGGAATTCTATTTTCAACAAAATTCATTACCAAAATTGCAATAATGTTGACCGAAGTATCTTCAAAAGCCAGCTGGCGTACGCTGACTTTTGGTTATCTCACCTCCACGTGAGATGTCCAAAATATCCAACTGAGGACAAAATAAGTTGTTTACCAACGACCTATAGTGCTTGACGTTGTCAGTGATGGCCAGGTCAACGTCGTTCTCGAAGAAATATGGACCTATGACCCCGCGACGCCGCCCGCCCAAAATCCACACCAAACAGTGACTTTTTTGGGATGCATTGAGAGCTCTTGGATCTCATGGACTGGTATCGTCCCAAATAGGACATTCGGGCCAGACAGAAATGGGACTCATCGCTGAGGATGATTTTTCGATGAAAGTTAGGGTCAGTCGCCAACTGCTCTAGAGCCTATTTAGCAAACACACAAGTCTTCAAATCCAGCGAGATTTTTAGCAAATGTTTTGAAGACCAGTTAACTCGGATACTTTTTTCATTAGTAGTTTTGAAGTTATTCTGAATTATCAGTAAGATTGCCAGAAACTGTAACTTCATCAACAGTATTTGACAAAAAAACAACAAATAGAAATATCATTCATCAAGAACTGAGGAAAAAAATCATTGAATTATTACAAAAGGTTTGAATATTGTAAAAGGAGTCGGTGTGGTAACAAAAACTGTATAAAAAATACAATTTACCACTGCAAAGTAGCGTCTACACAGCGAAATTATATGCAATATTTGAAGCCCTAAGACGTATATCAGTAACGGACAACTAAAATGATAAATTTTCACTGATTTCCTGAGCACCTTCAATACCTCAGGCAAAGTATATCCTACCAATCCAAAAATAAATGAAGTACTCTCCAAATTACTAAAAAATGATGGAGAAATCTTCTCAATTCAGATTAATTTTCATATGGTAATAATAATCTGGGCTGCTCCAGGCCCAGATGGGCTGAACACTTATTGGTGGAAAAAACTACCAAGTACCCACCGCCATCTGGCCAGAGTTTTCAACTCATGGCTGGACGGAAAGCAGCCGATTCTGGATTGGTTTGTCAAGGGGCGGACCGTTCTTATGTCCAAAAGCAGAGAGTTGTCGATTCCTAAGAATTACAGACCGATAACGTGCTTGAATTCGTGTTATAAGTTGTTTACAAACATCTTATATACACGAATACTCACCACAGTTGACCGAGTGATCGAACGAATATATGAGCAGAGAGGGTCGAAGAGAGGAGTCGCTGGATGTAAAGAGAACCTGCTCATCGATAGATGTGTAACGCAGGATTCGATATAATATAAATGTAACCTCTCTATGGCCTGGATCGATTACCGTAAGTCATTTGATACAATTTCGCATCTTGCATTTGCTAAGATGCCTTGCGGTACTCGACAAAATATTGAGATGCATTGACCAACTGATACCACTTTGGTGAACTCGCTTCACCATAATATCTGGTCAAACAAGAGTCCAAACAGGGTGGGTCTCTTTCAGAAGGGGTGTATTTCAGGGTGATTCCCTCAGCCCCCTTCTCTTCTGCATCTCACTATTGCCATTATCCGTAGCGCTCAGAAATATTCGAGGGTATAACTGTGGAACCCCGTAAACCAGGGCACAAGGTCACCCATTTGTTTTATATGGATAATCTTAAACTTTATGCCTCTGGAGAGAAGGAGCTCCATCAGTCCTTGAGGGTGGTGGAAGAGTACACGCATGCTATGGGTATAAAATTCGGGATAGACAAATGTGCAATGGTCCATCTTAAAAGAGGACGATGCGGGGACTACGTAGAGGATGTGCAGCTTGTAGATGGAAGCATCCTACACCATCCCGATGCTGGAGAGACGTATACTTACCTCGGGGTGGAACAACGCCACTCACAAGAGGTAACAGCAGTGAAAAACTGTCTCCGCGGCAAGTATCAGCACAAACTTCGTCAGATCTGGTCATCGGAACTGTCGGAGAAGAACAAAGTTGCTGCAGGAGAGAGAGCAGGAACTGGAACATTTCTCTTCAGGGCAGCTGCCCGAGCAGCTGATGAACTCGGTATAGGTTTCGACACTGAACGAGGTGACCACAACTCTGTCAAAGAGTTGGAACCCGTTCAGCAAAAAGCTCATATAAAAGTTGCAGGGATAACCTTACTTCTGCGGAAACACAAGGATAAGCCAATGCATGGGGTCTTCTTCAATAACATTGGAGACCTTGGCTTATCAAAGCGCCTGACTTCTGCTTTTCCCAGGTCGAGTGGGCTGAAGTCGGAAACTGAGGGGTTCATCATGGCTTGCCAGGATGGTGTCTTCAACACATTAGTCTACCGCAGTCGCGTGATGGGTATAGAGGTTCCTGACACAAAGTGCAAGGTCTGCTGCGAAGCGTCTGAGACCTTGTAAAAACTGATCACAATCTGATGAATCCGTCTATATTATTAAAATGATGGTCTTATAAAAAGTTTCTTGATTTATGTTTGAAACGTTATCGAAAAATCATTCGTTTTCGAGATACAAATCGTTGGGATTTTTGAAAACATTGGTTAGTTTTGGTCATAAGATTTTTGCAATTAAAGTTATTTGTAGGTATCTCGAAAAAGAATGATTTTTCGATGAATATTTTATAGGAAAAAGTTGTTTATTGTGACGAGATCCACCACTAAGTACTTATTTTTTGTAATGTTTTTAGCACCTTCACTTAGCGCCCTAGGAGCTAAGTAATATGCATCGAGATAGAAAATTGTAAATATCTCGAAAACGATCATCCTCAGCATTGTTGAGGAAGTCTACCTTTATAATTTGTAAAAGTATCAAAAGTTCTCTGTCAATGAAGTTTGGGCAATTTGAAATAAATAGTCACAGCGTAAGCAGCGCCCTCTGGATGTTACATGAAAACTAATGCGAAATTATGATTTCCCACGTCAAAAAACCTCAAGTACTAAATTTCGTGTAATGAAACTTATTTTTTGCAGAAGTTATTTTCAGCAAACGAACAAAACCATATGAATTTTTTCATTTTAAATTGTTTCCTGAATGCCTACGTCACTTGAATATTTCAATGTACTTATGTTACACCCTGTATAGAAAAGGTAATGTAACTTGGCTAATATTTCAACACAACACTTCTAAGTGGTTACGAAATTCGCCTGGTCAAAAAAACGCAATGTGATTTCGTTTAATTTTGTCTTACCTTGTTGATTTTATTAAATCCTCAATTTCCTCTGTATAATTCCAGTTCTCATTAAATTTTTCTCCACACCATTCATAAATGCAATATATCTTTATTTTTTTACGATTGAATTATAGCGATGTGATATCAAATCCTTCTCGAATGAATTGAAATGTGTAAGCCGGTAAAATTGGGATTCTATAGACATACATTCTATAGGTAAGGCTCTTATTGTAATGCCCTTCGACAGTAATATGTTTGTTGATATAGCACATCAAAGGTGGCCTAGGAAAAAGGCTATATTTTTATTGTGATTTCACGTAGCTACAAATATATACAAATTTCAAAGAAAATATGCTGAAAAAGAAAGTGAAGTGGATGCGTCATTGCATTTAGAAAATTATCAAGGTGGCTTTTCTTGACACGAATGTGAAACGAGATGAAAAGAAAGGGAAAGATGTAACAATAATATACTTCATCGTTGGGGGATCACATTTCGTTAAAATATTTTAGCTGAATACAAATATGAAATAAAAAGGGTACATATACGTTTTCATAAAGTCATACAAAATGTTTTTGATTAGGAATCACACGTTAAAAGGTAAGACCTCGTTAGTCCTTAGCGAGGACGTTTCTCAACTTCTGAGAGTTGTCGTTCGTAAGAGGACGACAGCTGATTAACGGAAAAATAGATTTTAAACAGATTTTTATTTAAACAGATCATACAACCAGTTTCAAATTATTTTCACTTATTTTGAGTTCAGTTTTAAAACGAAGTGTTTTCCAATCTCAATCTCAACATATGATTAACAAAATAAACAGTTTCTGGGATGCTACACAACTATCAGTATCTATTTTTTTGGAACTTATGTTTCATTTTATACATGAATCTTTTTCACAATTTCGAAACTGTCTCCACCAAACTAGAAAAACTTAGAAGAGTTATTTCATACCGAAAGCTTGACTTTCTTATAGCATTATATTCAGTTTTTGCTGTATAAATTGAAAGCTCTCAGAAAATAACTCTCACTGCTCAGCTTCTCAAAAATATCATCCCATAGTTAAGATATGTGTGATTCCTCCAAAACTTATTGAAACCTTCATTGTTGCTGGTTCTATACTGGAAGGACCAATCATTAAGTATGCATTTGAAAGAAATCATATTCGATTTAATATCTCTGGATGTTTTCATTATCACTTTGTTTTGATGGCACAAAAAAATCCAAGATGTATTATCAGTTTCTTTAGGGCAAATAGATATATTAGGGTTCTCAGATACACACACACATTAGTGTTTCTATCACTAATGTGTGTAGGCTTCCAAACCGATACATTAAGGTTTCTAGAGATACATTAGAGCTACCAAGCAGACACATTAGAGCTAACTTGAGGTAACTTATGGCTTCCAAATACCATTAGGGCTTCCAAACAGTTAGTTAGAGCCTCCAGATACAAGCACATTGTAGATTCTTTCCAGTGCATTAAGACTTTCAAACAAGTACATTAGGAATTACAAACAGACACGTTATGGCTTCCAGATACATACACGATTATTTCAGATACATCAAGGTTTTGAAGCAGATACATTGGGCTCTCAGATATTGACACACTGGAGCTTTTTTCAGAAATATTGGTGATTGCAAACATACATCCCGGCATCAAGATACAATTACATTTGAGCTTTCCTCAGATACAGCAGGGTTTCTAAACTGATATATTAGGGCTTCCAAATAGATACATGAAGGATTCCAAAGACTATTTTCTGATAGCCAGAATTGCAGCTTTTAAACACATACATCAGGCCTTTCAGATATATTAGGCATTTCAAACGGTTATATTGGGATTTCCCATTGAGACTTACTTACTTGATGGAAGCCCTAACTTGATGAACATTCATATTGAAAGTACACTTCTTTATGGGATTTTCACTAAACAGTTTACAAAACTAACTAGTGAGAAAACAAGTACTCTTTTTCCAATCACCAGACACCAACTTGATTGGTGGAATGCGTGTTGAGAAGAGTATTGCATTTCTGGTGATTGGAAAAAGTGTTTGTTTTGGTGTTTACATAACCGTTAACAACCGCAACATGGTATTTTGCTCTACAATAACTTTCTCAAGCGTTTTCGCTGATATCTCCAGAGAAGACAACTTAAGTTTTTCAGATATAGATACCTTGGAGTTTTTTCAGATACATTAGGGCTTTCGAAAATTGTGGTATTTACTTATCAAGACATCTTTCAAGAACATTAGTTATTCCAAACAGATACAATGGTGCTTTCATACAGATACGTCATTGCTTCCAGATAGAAATACTTCTTTCAGATACTTCAGGAATTTCAAGTAGATACATTAGAGGTTCTTCCAGATACATTATGAATTTTAAGCTTATACATTAGGGCTTTCAAACATATATATTAGGGCTTTCAGATACGCATACATTACGGCTTATTTCAGATAACTTAGACTAGATAACCAGATACATTAGAGCTTCCATAAAGTTACATTTGGACTTACAGATACAGATACAACGGAGCTTCTTTCAGATATATTAGGACTTCCTATATACATCAGAGCATCTGAAAAGTTACATTTGGACTCACATATACAATAGAGCTTCTTTCAGGTACATTAGGACTTCCAGAGATACAACAGAGGTTTTTTCAGATTTTTCAGGAATTCCAAGTAGACACATCAGAGATTTTTCCAGATACTTGGAAGTCGTTTCATCTTCCTATTAGGGATTTTTTCAGATACATCAATATTTTCAAACGCATATATTAGGGATTCCAGATACGCACACACCACAGATACATTAGGGTTTCCAGATACATAAGGGCATAAGTTACATTTGGACTCTCAAATACAGATACAATAGAGCTTCTTTCAGATATTTTAGGACTTCCAGAGATACATCAGAGATTCTTTAGGAATTCAAGGTAGATACTTCAGAGGTTCTTCCAGATACATTACGACATTCAAGCTTTTACGTTAGGGATTTTTTCAAATATATCAGAACTTTCAAACATATATATTAGGACTTCAGATACGCTCACATTACAGTTTATTTCAGAAAACCAGATATATTAGAGCTTCCGAAAAGTTGCATTTGGCCTCACAGATATAAGAACATTAGAACGTCCAGATACAGGCATATCAGGGGCTTCCAGTTACAGATGCTTTGTAACTTCCAAACAGACACATTATTGCTTTGTGATACATAGTTTATTTCAGGTACAATAGGACTTTCAAAAATATATATTGTAGCTACCAGGTATTGGACAGAGTAAACTTAAAAACTCTTTCTGACGCTGAGTCTATAGAGGAGATGGATGTCGAGCTCACGACTCCAACTGACCTCCCTGTAAATTTAGATCAGGGGTGAGAGCTTCTCAACTCTCCAACTCCTGATCCAATACCAGAACCTGAAAAGAAAGGTTTGGTGGTGCAGCTACGGAAACGATTGAGTCGTCTCGTTAAAAGCGGGGTACCTTATAAAACCGCCTTGCACCAAATTCTTGAGCGGCTTACGCAGAATCTATCTCAGGTGGAGGAACAAACTCTCCATGAGCAGGTTAGAAACCCTCATATGGGAAGGTTGTCGCAGGTATCAAGGTGGGATCTTGTACTTTGATTATCCGACTACCTCATTAAAGATGAAACAGCAGAGCATATACTTTGTGCCTGCCCCGCTGGGGCTCGAATCAGGTTTATTTAGAGTTCGACAGAGTCGTACTCTTACCAGATGACTGAGGATACACTACAAAAACACACTTTTGTCTATTTTCCATGATATTTCTCTATTGTTGACTAGTTTCGGCTATTACACCATTTTCAAAACTCTTTCAAAACTCTTTGAAAATGGTGTAATAGCCGAAACTAGTCAACAATGAAAAAATATCGTGGAGAATAGACAAAAGTGTGTTTTTATAGTGTATCCTCAGTGAACATGAATTTCCACAAAATAAACAAGTCGTTAATCAAAGAAACTTACCATCTGACCTAAAAGACCATCCAAACTAATCGGTTTCGTTAAAAAGAGGGGTTCATTTTGTCAAGTGAGAATAGTTCTGTGCCACAATAAACCCTTGCGGGTTGCGGTGGAGGGTCGAATAGACTCACTCACTTTGGCCCTGCCCTAACCTAACCTATCAGGTATTGATACATAACTAATTATTTCAGAAATATAAGTGATTCCAAACAGATACAATGGGACATTCAAACAGATACATTGTGGCTTTCAGATACAGATACAACAGAGCTTCTTTCAGATACTTTAGGACTAATCCAAAGAAAGGAAGGATGTGCAGATCAATCAAAGAAGTAACTTTCAGTCACAAACTGAAAGAAAGTCCTCCTGAAACAGCTACTTTCATATAAACATTGAATCAAACGAAAAAACAATTCTTCCGAAACAATTATTTTTATATGAACACCCAATTATACAAAAAACACTTCTCTCTACTCAGTTAGTATTCCAAACATTGAATCAGATATCATTAGCAGGATTCCTACATAATACTCAGGTTTCATGGTGGATAATCGTTTCTGTACATGGGGATCACGTAAACGATGAGAGATAGAGTGTCGGTTGAATCATGGCAAAGTTGCGTATTTTAGAGACCTATGCAATGATGTAAAGAAATCGAATATAGCTCTTTTGGTTTTGGAGATATACAGGAAAAACCAAAAAAATACCGAATTATTTTTTTGCCTATATCTTCTTTATTCGCAGACATATTGAAAATTTGTCCACATTTTGCTATTGGCACTTGATGTGGGCTCTCAGAATATATCCATGAATCTTTTATACAGGGTGTCATCTGACTTGGGCCACCCTCATCTTTGAATTTTTTAATACGGACCTGTATTTTTTGTTGTATTTTTTGAATCGTAGACGTTCACTTCATACTGAGAAATTGAATTCAATTTTATATTTCTGGATTTTTCGGTAATATTCGATTATAATTGTGTAAATTATTCCCTTTCAAATTACGGCCCTGGAAATTGGTTGACTGAGTTGAATAAAAACACAATCGCAACTTAAACGTCTCCCTATGTACCGTAGAGTTTTTCGAAAGTTTTTTTTTTCATTTTTAGGTACTTATTCATATTTTTTCCATTGCTCTGACGAAAATTAAGTAGTTTTCATAAAAGAGCTCTAAAACAATGCATTTTAAACTTATCATTTCAACCTTTTTATTTAAAAAATTATTTGAATACTCAAAAAAGAAGAATGAAATAATGCTTTCAACATTTAAAGGGATTCGTTTCTATTTCACCATTTGACAACATCGGTTATAGCTAATAAAGGACAATGAATCTGTTACCTGTATGAGACAAACAAAGATGACATATTTCAGAGGCGTGCTGTTCTGTTTACTTATGTTC
>NW_019290406.1:21930-99084 GCF_000500325.1 Leptinotarsa decemlineata
ATGATATACAGGGCGTTCTAAAAAAATGGAATTTTGGTCTGTAGCACCTACACCAAACACCTTGTATATTTAAAAATATAGTATATCAAAATATAGCTCTCATGAACTCCTAAAACTTTTGTATGAAACATTTTTGTGTATCTCCTTCAACAAACCAGATATTGCCTGTCACATAAAATGTGGGACACCCGGTACAGTGTCTTCCACAAAGTATGCACCATATGGGAAACTCATATATTAAGGGTTTTTAAACAAAAAGTTATACTTGATAAAAGTTTGTGCATCCCCTAAAACTAAACATACACCAACAAAATACAGTAAAACACACTTAGTATACGAGGAGCCTTCAAATAATAGATTTTGAGACAAGAGTACCTGAAGTGAATACTAGCTCCATCTGACACCAAATTCATTCTCTGGCTACGCGGCATTTGATTTAGAATTGCTAATGAATCTTGTTGTAAAAATTGCAATTATCGGTTGGCATTAAGGTATCCGTCAATGAAGAAGGGACCAATCACAATATTGTTTAACAGTCCACAAAAGACATTTACTTCACTTAGATGGCCATGACTTCAAATCTAGATGTATTTTTTAATGCTTAACAACTTTTCTGAATAACATTTCCAGAGATTTTTCAAAATAAGAGTACTTTACTACTATTGGTGCACGTTTAGGGGACCAACAAACTTTTATCACGGATAACTTTTTGTCGAAAAACCCTTAATAAATAAGTTTCCCATATGGTGCACACTTTGGGGATGACAGTGTATAATTACCATACTAGGAGTAACCATACGCTCATCACTCAAAATCATCACCACGCAAAAAATGAAAAGTCTCCCATGTTCACCGGTATTCGTCATGCGATATGAAGACACAGCTGAAAGTGCATGAATCAGAAAAATGTTTATACACAGTTAGGTTAGGTTAGGTTAGGTTAGGTTAGGTTAGGTTGGGTTAGGTTAGGTTGTGTTAGGTTAGGTTAGGTTAGGTTAACTTAAGTTAAAAGTAAGTGGGAACCTCTACCATCTACACAGTAGATGAATTTATACTTGAAGTTGGTAATGGCAGATCGCTCACAATATTGTATATAATTCAATCTATATGTTTTCGTTTGACGATGCGTGTCACGTGATTTTTTTTATTCAAAATGACTTATACTATGCAATTATATTATACCGGAGAAATATAACCTGTCCCATCTACATAATATAGCACAAAGGACAAATTAATGTATCAATATCTACCTATCTATTTATGGCCAAGTTTTCTCTACGAATTCAAATTGAACCAAAACTTTGCGAAAAACAGACCGAAAAATTGACCAAGCATTAGGCAATGATAGTTTTAATGTTCACAGTGTTCGGCGTTGCTTTGCGAAATTTAGTTCCGGAGATTTTAACCTTGAAGATGAGCGGTGCGTCCTCAGTCTTTCCTTATGCATTTCCAGTGTATAATCTTCTCCTCTAAGTATTCCGAGGAGATCATGGGACGATACCATAAGATTTATATTACACTCTTTCCACGAAAAACAGTACATTAGGAATTACAAACAGACACGTTATGGCTTCCAGATACATACACGATTATTTCAGATACATCAAGGTTTTGAAGCAGATACATTGGGCTCTCAGATATTGACACACTGGAGCTTTTTCAGAAACATTGGTGATTCCAAACATACATCCTGGCATCCAGATACAATAACATGTAAGCTTTCTCTACATACAGCAGGGTTTGTGAACTGATATATTCCAAATAGATACATTAGGGCTTCCAAAGATGCGTCAGATATTTTCTGGCAGACAAATTACAGCTTTCAAACACATACATCAGGCCTTTCAGATATATTAGGCCTTTCAAACGGTTATATTGGGGTTTCCGAATATAGATACATTGCTTCCTTACTTGAGGGAAGCCTTAACTTGATGAACATTCATATTGAAAGGACACTTCATTATGGGATTTTCACTAGACAGTTTACAAAACTAACTAGTGAAAAAACAAGTACTTTTTTTCCAATCACCAGACACCAATTTGATTGGTGGAACGTGCGTTAAGAAGTATATTGTGTTTCTGGTGACTGGAAAAAGTGTTTGTTCTGGTGTTCACAAAACCGTCAACAACCGCAACACAGCTCTACAATAGCTTTCTCAGTCGTTTATGCTGAAATCTCTAGAGAAGACAACTTATGTTTTCCAGATATAGATACCTTGGGGTCTTTCAGTTACATTAGGGCTTTCGAAAAATACAATTGTGGCTTCTAGGTATCAACACATTGAGACTTCTTCCAAGAACATTATTTATTCCAAACAGACACAATGGTGCTTTCAAACAGATACGTCATGGCTTCCAGATACAAATACATTAGAGCTCCTTTCAGATACTTCAGGAAGTAGATACATTTGAGGTTCAGATACATTACGACTTCCAAGGGATTTTTTCGGATACATCAAGACTTTCAAACACATATATTGGGGCTTCCAGATACGCACACATTACGGCTTATTTCAGATAACTTATGGTTTTCAGATACATTAGAGCTTCCAAAAAGTAACATTTGGACTCACAGATATAGATACAATATAGCTTATACATCAGGGATTTTTTCAGATACATTAATACTTTCAAACGCATATATTAGGTCTTCCAGATAGCACACACTACAGCTCATTTCAGAAAACCTCATGTTTTCTAGATACATTAGAGCTTCCAAAAAGTTACATTTGAACTTACAGATACAGATACAATAGAGCTTCTTTCAGATATATTAGGACTTCCTGAGATACATTAGAGGTTCTTTCAGATTCTTCAGGAATTCCAAGTAGATATATCAGAGGTTTTTTCAGACACATCACGACTTTCAAGCTTATATATTGGGGATTTTTTCAGATACATCAGGACTTTCAAACACACACATTGAAGTTTCCAGATACGCACACATTACGGCTTATTTCAGATAACTGATGGTTTCCAGATACATTAGAGCATCCAAAAGGTAACATTTGGACTCACAGATACAATATAGCTTCTTTCAGATACATTAGGACTTCCAGAGATACATCAGAGGTTCCTTCAGATTTTTCAGGAATTCCAAGTAGATACATTAGAAGTTTTTCCAGATACTTGGAAATTGTTTCGACTTCCAGGCTTAAACATTAGGAATTTTTTCAGATACACACACTACAGCTCATTTCAGAAATCCTCATATTTTCTAGATACATTAGAGCTTCCAAAAAGTTACATTTGGACTTACAGATACAGATACAATAGAGCTTCTTTCAGATACATTAGATACATTAGAGGTTCTTTCAGATTCTTCAGGAATTCCAAGTAGATATCAGAGGTTTCTCCAGACACATCACGACTTCCAAGTTTATACATTGGGGATTTTTTCAGATACATCAATACTCTCGAACTCATATATTAGGTTTTCCAGATACGCACACACTACAGCTCATTTCAGAAAACCTCATGTTTTCCAGATACATTAGAGCATCAAAAAGTTACATTTGGACCTACAGATACAATGGAGCTTCTTTCAGATATATTAGGACTTCCTGAGATACATTAGAGGTTCTTTCAGATTCTTCAGGAATTCCAAGTAGATATATCAGAGGTTTCTCCAGACACATCACGACTTTAAAGCTTATACATTGGGGATTTTTTCAGAAACATCAGGACTTTGAAACACACACATTGAAGTTTCCAGATATGCACATATTACGGCTTATTTCAGATAACTTATGGTTTCCAGATACATTAGAGCATCCAAAAGTTGCATTTGGACTCACAGATACAGATACAATAGAGCTTCTTTCAGATACATTAGGACTTCCAGAGACTTTCAGATTCTTTAGAAATTCAAGGTAGATAAATTAGAGGTTCTTTCAGATACATTACGATTTCCAAGCTTATACATTGGTGATTTTTTCAAATACATCAGGACTATCAAAGACATACATTAGGACTCTTAGATACGCTCACTTTCCAGTTACAGATACTTTGGAACTTCCAAATAGACACATTATAGGTTTTTTTCAGATAGCTGGTATTGATACTACCACTACTCATTTCAGAAGTATCAGTGATTCCAAACAGATACAATGGGACATTCAAACAGATACATTGTGGCTTTCAGATACAGATACAATAGAGCTTCTTTCAGATACTTTAGGACTTCATGAGACTCCGTATCTTTTGTGAAATGAAATAGTTTAATGAACTAATATTTCATATATACATGAATTCAAACAACAAAAGGAAATCAAAAGTAGCGACAAAATGAATTAGGAGCTCACACATTTTTTTGTGGTCAGCAAAGTAACTTGATAGATATTTTTCTCTAAGTTCTGACATAGACCTTCAGATTTAGATTGGTTGATAAATTTTGTGAGCATATAAAAATTATTTTATCACTTTAAGAGGCAATCCCTTTTTGGAATGGATTTACTATTTTTCAATTATGTTACTCATTCACACTGAAACTTTCAAAAGCTCGAATATGAAAAAAATTGAAACCGATCGACTGCGAAAAACCATCCTAACCTCACTAATATGGAATATTGTCCCTATTATTCGCCAATGATTTGTTCGAGTGCAGCTCTAAACGCGTTTTGCTCGAAGGTACACGTCGGCAGTCTTTTAGCAATTGTTTCCTTTGAAAGGCGAGCACGCCCCGGAGTTTCATCGAATTATAATCCATTCCTATCATTCTGGCCAATCTAGAAAAGCAAAGGAACTTCCAGGTAGGAAAAAATCTAAATATCTTAGACGTGATGGGATCGACGTGGGCGTTCAAGCGTACGCCATTTGGGGCTAATGGACCGAAATCCCAGTTCAGACCAGGTGAGATTAACAGGCAAGCCGAGGATATTAGAAAACAGAAAACAAACTTTTAGGGACCGTGTCTAGTGGATTAGGAATATTAGATATTTATCGACCTTTTCTGGGCATTTTCTCCCTTTCAGATATATTAGGACTTCCTGAGATACATTAGAGGTTCTTTCAGATTCTTCAGGAATTCCAAGTAGATATCAGAGGTTTCTCCAGACACATCACGACTTTCAAGCTTATATATTGGGGATTTTTTCAGATACACACACTACAGCTCATTTCAGAAATCCTCATATTTTCTAGATACATTAGAGCTTCCAAAAAGTTACATTTGGACCTACAGATACAATGGAGCTTCTTTCAGATATATTAGGACTTCCTGAGATACATTAGAGGTTCTTTCAGATTCTTCAGGAATTCCAAGTAGATATATCAGAGGTTNAACAGTATATAAATGAATGAATAAATGAATCCAGGACGAGAATTTGATGTCCCGACGGACACTGACCCACCAAAACTGTGCGTAGAATGGCGAAAGAACTGGGTTTTCACGTTTTGAGATCTGTTCATTGCTTTCGCGCAACCAAAACGATCCTTTTTTAGATCGGATCGTCACTTGTTATGAAAAGTGGATCCTCTACAACTGGACACGTTCAGGACAGTGGCTGGATACCGCTGAACCATCCAGGCTTTTCTCAACGACGAAAACCCATCAATTAAAGAACATGGTTACTATATATTTTGGTTTGATTCACTATAACTTTCTGCAACCGGGCCAAATCATCACAGCAGAGTTCTATTGTGATAAAATCGACGGAATGTACTGTTCGTCGAAAGTAAATTAAACGAATTGAGCGTCCCAGACCTCTTGCAATCCGTCTACCATCTTTTCCAGCCCTTTGATACCTTTCTCAACTCTGTGTGCTTTTTACTAGTCCATGTCCTAATCTAGTTTCGTACCAATTATTTTGGTACCCCAAGAGCTGGTTCAGGACCTATATGAAATTTCTATCCGCTTGGTATATTCCAGTTCTCGTTCCATGTTTGGTATTCCATCCATTTGTATACCAGGTGTTTTTTCCAAACATGTTTTCGGGATGACTATAATGGTCTTCCATCCTTCACAGCTTACGATTTGTGTTGGATTCAGATTCAGATTATTTATTTACCATTTGTAGCCAAGCTGTGCTTGGATATGGCAAGTCATATTACACTTAGTAGCACATTGTTAATGTTATGCAATTTTTTTTTTAAATTAGAAATTCAATAAATTATTTTGAAAGTACAATATTCATACAGGGGCATACTTACATACAACTAGACTTGGCACGCCTGGTAGTTTAAAATGGCACGCATAACTTTGTGACGAAGCAATAAAATAAATATTCAATTTGAAGGAAATTTGGGAATTTTAACACCCACTTATTAAGGATCTATTCAATAGTTGGTAATCGTGAAAGGGAAGACCTTTCACTGATTTTTGGGAATTTTAACACCCAGTTATTAGGGATCTATTCAATAGTTGGTACTCGTGAAAGGGAAGACCTTTCACTGATGGGAAATTTATGAAGNCTGTAGGGTCGTTACATCAATTTCCTTCACTATGAAATTTGTGTCATCTGCATACGCTACTGTGTGAATAGTTGACAATCCTTGAAAATATTTCATCAGGTCATTTGCATATATCAAAAATAGTATAGGTCCAAGGATTGATCCCTGTGGGACACCCTGCCTAATGGTTGCCAACTGACTGAGAGTGTTTCCAACACTGACACGTTGCCCTCTATTTTCCAGGTAGGATTTCATTAAATCTAGGGCAACTCCTCTTACACCATATCTTTCCAATTTCCCTAATAGCAGGTCATGATTAACGCAATCGAAAGCTCTGGAGAAGTCTATGAACAATCCGCAAATATGGAATTTACCATCAAGTGCATTAACCACATGCTCATTGAACTCATAAAGTGCTGTTTCTGTACTTTTGTTCTTTGTGAAACCGTGTTGGTTTTCTGAAAAAAGGTTATTTGTTGTGAAGAAAGACATTAATTGATTTTTTAAATTTAGTTCAAAAATCTTGGAAATACTTGAGAGTAAGCTAATTCCCCTGTAGTTTTCATAGAGGTTTCTATCCCCTTTTTTATAAATTGGTGTTACTTTTGCTAGTTTTAGACTATCCGGAAAAATTCCATTTTCAGTAGACAAGTTTATGATATACGTCATTGGGCTGCAAAGTTCATAAGAACATTTTTTCAATAAATTGTTTGATATCTCATCGTAACCACTTGCGTTTGAATGCTTTAAGCTCTTTATCAATTCTATATTAGCTCGTTTCAACAGTTTTGTTCGGTTTAATATGATGTGTTTGTATAGATCAATATCTCTACTGTGTCGTGGTGGAATTTTGTACTCTATACTCAGTTAAGCACTAGAATTTCCATAAAACAGAAATCATAACTGAGACTGATCTTCAATCTAATAAAGACAGAAATGAAAATAGTTGATCTGTCTGAAAAATATATGCAACCATTTTTAAAACGTAGTCCTTCTGGTGGCACATAACCTTTATATAAGACATTTATATCAGATATCGATCATATGCGATCTTTTGGAACACCCTGTATACTGTGTACTTTTCTGGTAAACTCTGTCAATAATTCAAAAAAGATCACTGCATTGATATCTAAAACTCCTTCGTCTCAAACTAATGGTGAAACACACCATATAACCATCAACTGACGGAAGAATATAGGCCGACTCTTCTTTACTTTTTCTATTTCTGGTAATTATTATGTGATTCGTCTGTTTCGTCGACTCTTCCCAATAACATGAAGCTGATAACCGTTCACATGGATTTTCAACAAGCTTCGGCAAAATCCATTTAAAACTTCTATCTGGAAAATTGCTTAGAGAAACTTATTTTACTGGGAAGCAGCGCCATCTCTTAAATATGGGACAAATCAACATACACCATAATTTACGATGTCAGGAGGAGATGGCAGCAACGGCAGCGTCAAGAAGTATTTCACATTTTTATTCATTCGAAAAGCTGGATATAGGTTGGCATAAGTTTCGTTTTTGAACGAAATAAAACTGACGTGAAGTTTCGTTAACATGGAAAATATATCAGGTTAATGACTGAAGTAAAATGAAAAGCAATTCATTACGTGAAATACATCAGTTATAACTAATTCATTTCCATTCCCATTACTAATTCAGTTAGAAAGACACCTGGAGTATCATTACTGAATATTTTATAGGAGTTTATCAATACGATCTGTGAATAAAAAAGCAAATTTATCAGCTTAATGCAGTTTTAATAATAGTCGGCAATAGAATGGTGTTTCAGACCAATAACAGTAATAAAACTTATTTAGAAGGTCGATATTAAATACGTTCCCATCAGTTTATGGAAAACGGTCGTAATACTTTTGAAAGCATGAAATGATATTATGATTGCTACAGTTTTTTCAATTTGTGTTCTAATAAAATATATGAAATTGAGTGGTCTATCCGTAGGCTGTTGTTAAAAATAGTAAGTAATTATGAAATACTGAATTAAAAAAAGGATCGTTGGATTATTTAACTAAATCCACGAAAATCTACTACTACTACTAAAAAATCGTGCCTGTCTGTCTGTTCAAACGTGATAAATTCAAAAATACTCAACGGTTTCCACAAATGGAACTAGAGATTATCTGTGAGAAGTTGAAGCGGTAATACTTTTTGAGATATAACAGTACAATACACTATATATGGTTTTTCATAAGTCTACAAAAAAGTTGAATAGAACTGGCCAATACCTGATGAAAGTCCATATTAAAACTAATAAATACAGTTTATAGTATGATTTTCACTATAAAAGGGTTAAAAAAACCCCGACACGTGGTTCGCTATCCCAGAAGGCACAAATACGTCTCATGGACGTTTTTAAAACGTCCCGCTTGGACACATTCAGGATATCCTCGAAATGTCCATTTTACGGACGTGGACATCTTATAGACGTCTTTGTAACGTCTATTGTTAATAATCAGGATGTCTTTAGGACGTCCATAATAGGACATTACAGGTCTTCAAATGGACATTTACAGGATGTCTTTAGGACGTCCATTTGAGACATTCAGGATATCCTCGAAACGTCTATTTTACGGACGTGGACATCTTATAGACGTCTTTGTAACGTCTATTGTTAATAATCAGGATATCTTTAGGACGTCCATAATAGGACATTACAGGTCTTCACATGGACATTCACAGGATGTCTTCAGGACGTTCATTTGAGAACATTTCATGGACATAATCAGAAGCTCAAAAAGATATTCATTTGTTCGGTCATGCGTTTCTGTAGGCTACAAATTATTTATTTTTTATTTATTAGGTCAGATTGCCAAAAAAGCGATGCAACCAAAGATGAAGAATGTAATAATTAAAATCGACCAGACTTCCGTACAGCTGACAGTAAAATGCAACAAGACGCGTTCTGTGGTTGGTGACTCTGATGGCGGGAAGTTTAAAATTGTCATTTTAAACGGTCGCATGCAAATTGAGTAAGAAATGCGTTAATCATTGGCCAACCCTAATTCCTAGTTCTTTGGCAACTGAACCAACACAGTTCAGTAGTTCGTAAAATTGCATTATACAATCTGCCCCAAGTTATTAACTAAAGTCCAAAACTCCACAATTTGAAATCAGTCTTACGCAATCTCAAATTCAGTTCGTTCATATGATTTGTCTAATCGGCATAGAAGGCTAACTTCCACATCCATTCACTATTTTCTAAATCGACAAAAGGGCGCTGCTTCTCATTTAAAAAAATTTCGATCTCTGCTCGAAGTTCAAAAAAGCGCTTAAGGACTTTTCCGCAACTAAGCCAGCGTATGGCAGTATGNAAATTCCGATATATCAGTAATAAAAATAGCCCGATAAAAGAAATTAAATGAGAAAAACAAGAGCGGAATAAAAAGGAAAAGAAATCAATGAAAATAAGAGACGTCAAATTAGGACGAGCGGAACGCAGTAGACTGGGATGCGACCATCCAACCGTTAGTTTGGTTAAATTTCTATCAGATGAAGCGAACAGACCGCCGGCAATAAAAGGGCAATTAGAATGGTTGAACGGGCTGGATACAGTCTGATTAAAAAAGAGAAGGGCCAAATAGACAGGCACAAACCAATAAAGTAATAAGAGAGAGTTAATTATTACTGCGGTTGGTGAGCATTCGACGCCTTTCGATTCATTGGGATTTTGCTCGAACTTCGTACAGGACGATCGAGATGGGATTGTGCATTTTGATATAAAGGTAATCCTTTATAAAACGATAATAACAGTAGGTTTTTAGAGGTTTGATTTCAATTCGGTAGAAATAGAAGATGATTGCTGGCTGTATCTCATAAAGTTTTGATTACAACCGTCCCAATACAAAAAGCTCAATGGAATCAAATCTGGGGAGTTGGGTGGCCACCCTGCAGAACCTTTCCTTCCAATCCATTGACTCAGTAAGTTATTATCGAGACACTGTCGCACTGGTACTACACATTGAGGATGACCTCCATCCTCGATACCTGACATAACTTGATTATTCAGCAAACTGCAATAAAAAATAAAAATTATTCATAAACATCCATTAAGTAATAATTTATAAACCTTAAATGAGCTGATTTCGATCGGGACAACCAGTTGATTTCGAATAATATTTAATCTGCGCTCGCGTTGCCTCTCTATCTCAAAAACGATTCAACGTATGAAAAAATGTTTGAAACAAAAGTTGTGAATAATATATAAACCTATGATTTGATTTCGATCGGGACAACCAGTAGATTTCGAATAATATTTAATCTGCGCTCGCGTTGCCTCTCTATCTCAAAAACGATTATTCAACGTATGAAAAAATGTTTGAAACAAAAGTTGTGGAGAATTTAATTCTCTACAATATTTATAATGCATACAATTAGCATAAAAACAATTGGAAACAAGATATTGGCAAAAAACGTGCAAAAAGTTGGTTGTTTTGACTTTTGACCCCCAATTTTTGAATTTGTGGCCGTCGAATCATATGTTAATTTTGAGAATACTTTTATGATTCCAAAATACAAAGTTTATACAAATTAACAGCTGGGTATGTCAACTTTCCGAAATACAGGCCTAAATCGACCTAAAATGACTGGACAATCTGGGAAATTCAATTCAATTCAATTCAATTTTATTCGGAATATGTTAATATAAAATTTATTAATATTATGGTTAGGACCACTAGGAGTTTGAGGAAAGCAGCCTAAGCGCAGGTGGCTTGTAATGTGCTTCCGTCTGTCTCCCCGTGGAAGTACTTTAAAAATATATCAGGCACAAAAGTAATAAAAGATTAAATAACTGTTGCAGTTGTATTAGTGAATAGATAGAGGAAGCTGGTATATTTTATGAGAATAAGTACCTATAAATATCTATACATATGGGTTTATATAATATTGGAAATAGGTACACATACACTGAAAAACACATTGGAAGATTAGAAAATGTACTGAGTGATATTTTTGGGTTATTGGGTATGTTTGAATAAACTGTTTATACGGGTATTATTTACCATTATGAATTCTTTTGTATTTTTTATACTTTAAAAATGGGGTATTCATCTTTATTTCAAGGGGAAGCATGTTATACAGTTTTAGAGCGAAATAGTAGACTGAACGTTGGGTATGACTTTTTTTGTAAAGGGGTATATCAATGCATAAATTATGTACATTTCTGGTGTATTTTGTATTTGCTTTAGAATAATTGATATTGTTTGAGTATATCCATATAATACACTGGTGTGCATACAAACTTGTTATATCAAGTAGATTAGTTTCAGAATAGAGTTTTTCTGTATCAAATTGTCTGTTTTTTTTCAACATTATTTTTAAAACTGTATTCTGGAGCACCTGTACAATATTTAGCACATTCTCAAACATTCCACCCCACACTGTGATACAATATCGTATAACTGACTCAACAAGAGATTTATATCGTTATGAGCTTCCAGTTAATGGTTGTGTATAGTAGTGAAATAGAGGAAAATTGTTGGACCATGCATTATTTTCTCCGTTTGAAAGAGTGACAGACAATTAATTCTATATTTTGCTCTGGTCTCAATACAGAAATAAAATATCATGAACGTGACATAAACTGAAACACGTTGACTTGATGAAGGGAAAGTATATAAATACCAACAAAAATTGACGCCTACGTTTCTAACCATGCAACAATCAGCAATCCCATTCTTTATTTGTACCACAAATTGCCATTATCGAAAGAATTCAATACGGTTTTCCAATTTCAAATATTCGCGTCTTTATTATCGAAGAATAGTCAATCGAATAATTATTTAACGAGTTATAGAGTTCCCTCCAGCGTCGCGAACGAAGAAAGAGAAGCAGACACGTTCCCTCTATCTCTCATTTAATAAGTGCGGCCAATACTCAGTTTGGCTAATACAGTCGAGATCAAAGAGCACTTCAGTTTTAATTCCACTTTATCTAGAGGGCGTAGAGGACCCGACTAAAGCAATAAAATGCTAATACCTGTTTGTTGTAGCTAATCAACCATTTAGAATGGCACGAGCTCCTCAACCTCTCGCCAAGAATTTCGGCCCAACTTCTGTATGGAATACTAATTAATATCACTCTGGCTGAAATTGCCTTCAATTGGATCGATCTTTAGAGATTATTGGCAAGAGATTGTACTGCGAAACTATACAGGGATATTCGCTAGTGTGTAATGGTGATTTCACCAGCTTTGATTTTGTATGATACACGAGATAATCTGAAAAGGAAGTAGCATCGTTTCACTGCATACATTGTAACATACCAGATACTTGATTTTTTGTTGTTTCAGAAGTCTGTTCATTTTTTCCTAATTGAAATTTTTGGCCTTCTTCAGCTCAGTATTAAGATATGGGCTGAAAAGTCCCGGGTCTGAGAAAGAAAACTAGTTTTCTTGTTCAAATTTGGCTTTATTCATCAACGTGATCTCCAACAAAAGCCACACAATCTTTCAATAGCCGCTCTAAAATTTCTATACCACTCTGTAGAAAGATTCATCTCTTGCCTCACCTTACCGGTGAGCATTTTTTGAGGTCTGCGAACTATCAGTAGTTTTTCATCAGGACGTTTTTCCTGATGTCCAATGTTAATCGCTACTTATTATTATAGAAAGTAAGAGATCTTAACTCTCAACAAAAGATCTACGGCAAAAACAGAAGATCTGGCATTTCTTTTATGCGATTTGTTCTTCATTGGCAGTGGATTGATTATTATCAATATGCTGCAGTCCTATTTCATTCGTTGCAAAAATTCGATCTTTTTACTCAACATTGTGATTGGATATTGCTGACTCTGTTCCTAACAACCTAGGCTTGGTCGGATACCTTCTGTCAGATTTTCTATATTTTAGGTTATTCCTCATTCTGGAGCTTGAAGTATTTGTGTTATTTGATTCTACATTTCAAGTAAAGCTTCAAAAATGCCAAGTAAACCTTCACATTTGGCAAACTTCACAAATAACAAACTTTCACAAATAGCAAACCTTCACGAATGGCTTGAACCCTCGCAAATGGCATACCTTCACAAATAGCAAACCTTTACAAATAGCAAAACTTTAAAAATAGCATGAACTCTCACAAATGGCAAACCTTTACATATGACAAATCATAACAAATGGCCCATCATTATAAATGATATGAACCTTCATCAATGGCAAACCTTTGAAAATGTCAAACCTTCAAAAATTGCAAACCTTGAAAATAGTAAACCGTTGAAAATGGCAAACCTTCACAAATAATCTAGCAACACGAATGTCATAAACTTTTATAAATCACAAATCTTCAAAAATGGCAAATTTTCACGAACAGGAACCTTTCCAAATGGCATGAACTTTCACAAAGAGCAGACCTTTACATATGGCAAACCTTTACATATGGCAAACCATAACAAATAGCCCACCGTTACAAATGGTATGAACCTTTATAAATGGCAAATCTTTGAAAATGTCAAACCTTTAAAAATGGCCAATCTTCAAGAATAGCAAACCTTTACAAATGGCCTACCATCACAAATGGCATGAACCTTTATAAATGGCAAATCTTTGAAAATGTCAAACCTTTAAAAATGGCCAATCTTCAAGAATAGCAAACCTTTACAAATGGCCTACCATCACAAATGCCATAAACTTTCATAAATGGCAAACATTTAAGAATGACAAACCTTCAAAAATGACAAATCATCCCGGATAGGTCACGAATAGCAAACCTTTACAAATGGGCTTCCATCACAAATGCCATAAACTTTTATAAATGGCAAACATTTAAAAATGTCAAACATGGCAAACATAATCAAGAATTATTGAAATTATATAACAAGTTTGGTAATCAAAGAATGGGGTAGTACTTACCGTCTAATCTCTAAGTACCAGAAAAAAGCCCCCAGTCTATGCAACATTTACATACATATATTTCATGTTGAACGTTATGCGAACTGAGCAATAACAAAATCTTTATCGAACCTTCCAATTACAACTCTTTCGAATCAATTTTTAGTGGCAATAAATAACTTTCTGTCGCTACATGATATATAATTGGTTGACGCAAATCCCCAGTTTTGTACCACTAACTACCTATAGTTGTGTACTGTACTACGTATATCAATGACAAATAAAAATATATCCCAATTTCTGTAAACCTATCGTTAGTAAAATTTTTCTTGCGGGAGTACTACAAAAATTGATTGTGGAGAGTAAACTTCAATAGAAAATGCCTTGGTGATGATGAGCATTACCCGAAACTTTGAAGTACACCAAAAGTATCATTGCTTTCTCGTACAAACTGATTCAATGGTTATGAAAAAAGCTTGTTCTTTCGTTCATTTGAGTTTTCCCAGTCGTTTTCTGAGAGAAAATTTTCCATTTCGCTTATTTCAGATTAGATTAGACTTCATGCAGCAATTCGAGCATTATTTGTTCATTCATTATTATGTTATACTATATTTTATTACTGAATCCGTTGACGGAAAGTTGATTTGTCAGCCCTCTGTTATCAATTATGGCGAAGGCGCTAAGTTCAATAATGTCATCGATCCATATCGAAGGACTCCGGCAGATTCCTCGAAGCTTCTTCAACTCGTTTGTGGGGTGATCTTTTTTCATATTTTCTATAGTTATCTAAGCTACCAAAATTGTTTGGGTTATATTAGAAGTGGATGTTCAAAGAAACTTGAAGAAGTTCATTAAAAGTCTGCGAATAACTTTTGTTTTGACAGAAGAGAGAATAGACATTGATTCCCCATTTTACATACCGAATAGAAACAGTTCTCCAACAAAATGTCGGGATTCACATTTATCATCTATGCTGGTGATTCATTGACTAAATCCAACCACTAAGTGCAATTGTCAGACATAACCACAATCTATTTCTGTTTCAAAGCTTGATTATCGTTATGAGCTTCCAGTTAATGGTTGTGTATAGTAGTGAAATAGAGGAAAATTGTTGGACCATGCATTATTTTCTCCGTTTGAAAGAGTGACGGACAATTAATTCTATATTCTGCCTGGTCTTAATACAGAAAGAAAATATCATGAACGTGACATAAACTGAAACACGTAGACTTGATGAAGGAGTTGAATAACGTCCTGAAGAATCAATAGGTAGATAGATAGACAGTTTATTTAACTATATCATATACATATGCATATTCATAGCAAGTCATTTGGTCTCAAAAGATATCAAGTAAACTATTCAGTAATACACTAATACACTTTTAAAAGTAATTACAAAATATCACAGCACATAACATATAAGAATATAAGAAAAATATAAGAAACAGTTAAAAAAACAGTACATAAACAGTAAGTATGTTTTCAGAGGCTAAAGGTCACACCTTGAATATCTTCCAAGGACTCATTGATCGAGTAAAAACTGTTTTATAGCAAACACGATTTGATGGTTCGTTTAAACTTATTCACACTCATCGTTTTGGTTTGATGAGGCAGTGCATTGTTCAGACTAAAATCTAAAGAATTTTTTTGTGAAATAGAAAGCTAATATCTAGGAAGTCTGATATTGTCAGAGTTTCTAGTGTTATGATGGTGAATGTCAGCATGTGTAGTGAGGTTGGACGATGTTTGATGAATAAAGGTCTACACGTATTTCTATACCATAGATTACCTAATATTCTTATTACCTTTTTTTTGTTAAATGAAAATAACATTAGCAGTCGAGGATTTTTCCCACAGTGAAATGGCGTAACACATATGAGACTGAAACAGTGAGAAATAAACTGTTCTCAAAATTTCGCAGTTTGAAATAAGCCTGAGCTGTCGCAGAAGAAATAATATGCTCGACAGTTTTTGTTTTAATTGATCTTTATGAGCATTCCAATTCAGTTTAGAGTCTAAAGTAACACCAAATAACTTCACATACTGTTCTTGTTGTTCACACTGACGGGTCGTTACGAGTAGCCTCTGAGACTTGTCCTCATTTAGTTTCAGATTATAGGCTCTAAACCATGTTTCAACTTTTTCTTCAATTTCTTTAGATCGATCTAATAAAACGTGGTTATCTGGACTGGAACATATAAATGACGTATTATCGGCAAAAAAAACACATTTGAAGGGTGTTATGGAGTTGCTTAGCTCATTAACATAAATAATAAATGAAAGTGGCCCCGGGACAGATCCTTGGGGTACACCATAATTCATTTCCTTAAAATCCGATGTACTATTATTGAAACGAACTGCCTGGAATCGATTTTTCAGGTAGGATTCAAAAAGTGAAAATGCAACTCCTCTTATTCTATAAAAATATATGTTTTTCAGTAAGATGTCATGATCATCATATATGTCATGTCATATAATGTGACCAATTTAGTTTGTCATTGATTTCAATGCCCAGCGAAGTGATATTTCAATTTTCAGTATTATTGGATAAGAAAAATATCATCAGCAAAAAATTGCAGCGGTTGACTTTCACCAGAGGTTAATTATATCGTACGTGTATCAATCATATTTTAATTTCCAGCATTCTTTTCATATCTTCTGATGATGATTTAAATTTCTTTCCCGTTCATAGTTTAGAGGCTCCGAATTCAAATAAAACTGTAAATTATAATTCCTATTGGAAATAATAGACAATAATTCTAGACAAACTATTTTGTCTTTTGATTCCACAAAATATAACAGAGGGTTCTGTTTGAATTCTTGACATATCTGCCTGAAATCAATTTGAATACGATAAAAACTAGATCCTGAAGTTTAGTGAATTTTCTAAGGATTTTCATCTAAAGTAACGAACATTTTTATTGCGATTCTGAAAGAAGAATAATTTCAGGCTTTTTTCGTTTTCTCCTCTATTTCCCAAATATATTTGACGTTGTTTACCACCAATATTGGCTCATGGCAATTCATTGATATAGAGAGAAATATTATTCAGAAAAAAAACATTTAATTGATGGCACTGGCTAGATTATTATTTGCGTCTCCGAACCGAATATAATAATGTCAAGTCAGACAATTCCGCTTTTTGCTTCGATAAGTTTGTAGTGAGTTAAAATAGACACCATTATGTCTTTGCACAATCATGTCGCTGGAATTGCAAAGGCTCCCTCTCAAAAGTTTGGTACACATCTCAGATTAGACCTCCTTTGGAGTTTTGTTCTCATGTATGGAGATCTGCCCCCAAACATATCCTGAAGTCGCTGGATTTCATCCAGAAAAAACTATCCGCCTGATTGGAGACGCGAACGTGCAACCTTGATAGCCTGGAACATCGAAGAAAGGTTGGAGATTTGTCTCTCTTCTATAGATACTTTCACGGGAGGTGTTTAAGTGACTTGGCACAGTTAATTCCACCAATAGCGGTACATATCAGAAATACGCGACGGACCGTGGCTGCTCATCGTTTTGAGGTTCAACTCAGTACACTTCGAACTTCACTGTTTGATTTGTTCTTCCACATATTTTGAACCTTACCTATAGCACAATATCAGACAATTGAAGTCTTAACTCTCCAACAAACATTGTCAATCACTTTCAAACATACTGTTGTAAATTATATGACGCGCTCGAGAATTTCTGATGATCATTTTTTTTTTACTAATCTGATCCTTTATCCCTCACAGGCGGCCTTATATATGGGGCTCATATTTGGTGGAGGTACTCAACTGGGTACAAGGTATCCCCCTGTATATTAATCTGTCGTGCTTTAGTAAATCCCGAAATCCCCGCTTGGGCTCCCCTATTAATAGTAATATTTTGAACCTACATGTTAACTATATCTAATCTAAGAAATGAAATATAGGCATACAGCAATCGTTTATTGTGTCACTTATATACAAAAACGTTACAGCTTCTAAAGGAATAGGTTCTTCAATTAATGTGATGGCAATTATGATTCATGAAATATTGCAGTCGTTCTGTTTGATACTGCTTTGGTACAATCATTCATTTCTTACAAAAATACACTTAACCTAATGACTTGTGTACCAAATCGAAATATGATTCACAGATAACTTACTCATCAGTTGCCGATTTAGGAAATTGATGAGGGTTTTTGAGGCCCCTTTTTCAAAATTGGGAATGTGCTAAATCGCCAAAATGATAGTTGAAAAAGTTGGAGTCTGCAAAAATACAGTTTTATGCTCAATTGTCGTCTCTATTCAAATTTACATAGGAAAGAGATATTCTGTCAATAATTAGAAACATAATGACTGTATGCTTCCATTGGATGAACAAAGTACATACAAAAATTTAAGACATCCAACTATTCCATTTCACAAGTGTCAAATAGCTCGTTTCAAGTCAACAAAAACTTTCGAAACATATCTCATTTCGTGAACAGAAACGATTATGTAACAATTGCACTAAAATTCACTATAGAACTAATGGGACTACTTCTAAACTAATCTTGCATATATCCCAACACGCAGAGTGTTTTGAGCTCCGAGTCCTTCATTTCTGAAATACTCTCTTCCATAATATGTACATGTATGCTGATTTCTCAAAACAGATAAATGAGTATAATTTTTCAAGTCAAAAATATGGAAAATATACCGTGTGAAAATTTTCGAAAACGCAACCTGGTGTATCTCTAGGATGGAGATACACCATATTTATGATATGAGTGTTGAAAGTAAGGCTTTATTTTGTGAGTGAAAAGTTTGCGAAACGAGCGTAGCGAATTGAACGATTTCACGAACAAAATAAAAGTTACTTTCAAGACAGATTTTCATACAAAGTTTCTTCTACTACTTTCCTGTTTTCATAGTAAAATAGATAAATCCAATATTTCTATAAAAAACATTTTGACATCTCTTTGGTCGAAGAAAATCGTGTTAAAAATAATTTTAGTGTTGAAAATATTTTTAACACGCTACTTTGTAAAGATCATCTTCTAATACTCCTGACAACCATTAAAAATATCACTTTCAATGACAATTGTACAAAAACTGCTGCTTTTTCCAACCATGAAGCTCAAAAAGATCACAAACTGTTACCATAAAATATAATTTATACAAAAACCGGAAAATACCTAAAGTAATACTGGAATTGATTAATTTGCCGTATTAAAAAAACATGAGGATAGCTGTAGAAATATGATAATGATGATGAATTTAAGAAACAGAGGAAGTTTAGAAATAGAAAGATTTAGCGAAGAGTAAACTGTTGATATATTTAGATGTTTTTCAATTCTGAAGACGGAGGCAAATTTTAACCTCCGAAACGTTGAATATTAGGTTGGATGAAAAGTTCGTAGGCTAACACATAGATGGCGCTAATTGTATGGAATTCATATGATTTTTTGTTAACTTTAAAAGACACGTGTACAAATTTCACAGCTGTAGGATTGTTAGTTTGTGGGAGAGAATATTTTGAGAGAAGCAACTTTTGTTAGTTTGAAGAAAATGGATAAAAAGGAGTTTCGTATGAAAATCGGTCGGTGGCCAGGCGGTTCCACGTGGGTGGTTCACTCACTTGAATTGACTGCCGTGTTGGTCGGTGGTTCAAGCCCTAGTCCGAACGATCGATTTCCACTTGTTAGGAATCACAAAAGGTAAGACCTCGTTAATCCTTAGCTCGTACAAGTTTCGACTTCTGACGGTTGTCGTTCGTAGGCGTGCGACAGCTGGTTAACGGAAAAACAGATTTTAAACAGATTTTTTTAAAACAAAGCATTGCTTTTTGGCACAAAAAAACTGTTGAAGTCAAGGCTTGGCTTGATGAACATCATTCGGACTTTGCAACAGAAAAATCAATCATTGAGAAGTGGTATGCTAAGTTCAAATGATGAAGAATGAGAACTCAAGACCATGGATGAAGTGGAAGTCGAAAAGAGGTTGTTACCAACGAAAACAGAATAAATAATTTTGGGTGACCTCAAAGTGGAGTTGATCAAGATAGCTAAGGCTTTTAGGATATCAAATAAACGTTATTGGACATCGTGCATGAATATTTGGGTAAGCGAAAACTCTGTGCAAACTGGGTAGAGCGCGAGCTCGCACAATTGACCAAAATCAACAGTGAAATGATGATCGTGAACAGTGTTTGAACCTGTTCCACCATAAAAACCCCGAATTCATGCGTCGATATATGACAATGGATGAAACATGGCTCCATCCTGCAAAGACGCAACAATTGGCTGGAAAGTTTTAGGTGTCAGTATTTTGGGATCTATCTTAACAATGGAAAAACCATCAACAGCGACTGTTACATACCGTTACTGGGGCGTTTGAAGAACGAAATCGCGGAAAACTGGCCCCATTTGAAGGAAAGTTAGCAAAATCGAGGCAAGGAATATCAAGGACGATATGCGACAAGAACGATTAGCAGCAATAATCCCGATGCCATCAACACGCTGACCACGCCTTGGACTCCCCGTGGAAGACACAGAAGGATACCTAGAAAGAAGCTCCCGTTTCTCCCAGCAAGGGGAGCAAAGGGAGATCCGTCGGAGCAGATCCAAGATATCCCAGAGGAGTACCCACAGGAAATCAGATAGCCGACAGGTACGTCCTGGAAGGAGCTGAAATCGGACTACATCCACTCCTGGTCTAACAACCTGGACCCATATGTACTGACCACCGCAACGGACCAGGACCAGTCTAACGAAACAACGTAAAACAAGAGAAACACATGGCAACATAAGACAATACCACATGAGATATCACAACATAAGACTTCACACACACACAATCCCCAAACTCTGAACTTGCTTCCGCATCCACCGTATTCTCCGGATTTGTCTCCCTGTTCACAGATCACAAGAGAATGTTCTCTGGAAAAAATATAGTGCTGATGGTATCGAAAAATGGTATGACTACATTGAATATTTAAATAAAATTGTATCAAATTTATTTTTTTTTTGTTAGCCCAAGAATTTTTCAGCCTAACTGTTATGTATATAATATCTCAAACTCTTTTTTTGATAGACAAAATTATTGACCACGACAAGGTATTGATGAATAAAACATTCTTCTTCGTGAAGAAGACTTATCGTGGTGAACTGAAAGTTTGCCTTTTCTACACGTGTAAACAGTTCTCTGTTAAAGTTTTTATATTCTTCTGATTATGAACTGTGAAAATACTCAAAAAAGTTGATAAAAACGTGAAGATTATGGTTTTATCATTTTTTGAATGAATGGTACAATTATTGTCTGCTTCAGACGAGTAGAAACCTTCAGTAAAGAAAATATTTTAAAGCTCAAAATTAGAGGGTCTTTGTAAGCCTGCGTGAATTGTCATACTCTTTATTCTAGGTCCGAACCTGATTTCAAATTGAATATAGGCTGAAGAAAATTGCTCTTGTCTAATTTCGTAAATTCAAAATTGAAGTTTTTTATACAATTTATTTATTTATAATGCTTCCTTCCATTATTGCTCGTTTAGATAATTTCCATGTTCTCTTTATTCGTTGTGTGGTCTTGTATAATAATAATAATATTTTTATTTCTTTGAAATGATCATTTAACAATTATATAGGAAACGTCAAGTAAAAATAAACATGTGGATGTGTAATACGGAGTTAATAAATAACATAGAGATCACAATTATTTGGAAGTATACTCAAAATACTCATTGATAGAATAAAAACATCCCTCTAAAAGGTATTCCTCAACATTCCGTTTGAAAGTAGACATTGATGGGATAGTCTTTATATTTAAAGGCAGACAATAACTTGGAGCCTGCTAGAGAGGGTGATTTTTGAAACAATCTCGTATGATATTGCTGCAGGTTAATTAGATTTCCATTTCTTGTTGGGTGATTGTTGAAACTCAGACTTCTTCTTTTTAACAAAAAGCAGACAATTATAAATGTATATAGATGGTAGCGTAAACATTTTTCTTTCCCTAAAAATGGGTCTACAGGAATATGCGTGTCGAAGACCATATAACATACGTATTATCCTTTTTTGAGAGCACACAAAAGCACATTATGAGATAGTACTGAATAAACCATCGCATTGTAAATGTTCAACAAATGCTCTTCATTCATAACCTTTTAAAGTTATACCCATGCCTGAAAACTGGTGTTGATTCTCTTGCAAACATAATTTATGTGAAATTGCCAACTCAACCCAGAATCTATATGAAGTCCTAAAACTTTTGTGGTTTCCGCGACGGATAGTGACATTATTTATATCAACCTGTATGTAAGTGTCTTCGGTTGAAGAATTGAACTAACACCGTTTTGTCGCCATTCACTATAAGTTTATTTCCGTGACACCATTTCGTGAATTTACGACTTATTGTGTTCAGTTTCAACTATAGTCCCGCAAGGTTATCAGGTTCGTTTGAGACTGCAGTATCATCGGCAAAAAGTTATATTGATTTTGTACCTAGATGTTAAGGTAAATCATGCATATAAATCAGAAAAATCAGTGGTCTCAAAACACAGCCCTGTGGAACTCCAATGTCTACGTTGAATGTATATGTACGTATATGTATAAAAATCCCACTTTCAAGACCCACAATGACCAACTAGATTTCTGCAGCTTTCCACTTTTGAATTTATGAATTTTTTACCACTAGATTAGAATCCATTGATACTTGTTCCAATCCACAACTTTAATTTTCTGAATAATTATCGTTTTGGTAGTGGAACTGATAACACAGGTAACATTTTGTTATTACAGGTACCTGTTACAGGTACCAAACACACATATACCCACTATTTCATTGTATATTTGAGAATTCGTTTGTTAAAAATACTTGTTACTTGAAAATCGTAGTAGAAGTCAGACAAAACCTATATTCAATATGACTTTCTAAAAAATAAATAGGATATCAATCGGACAAGCTGATTTCAAATCATCACACGGTATACCAACATTGACTAGTGAAATTCATTGACTACGAAGTTCCATTCACTACGAAGTTCAACAATAATATAATATACAGGAATATATACAGGAAAATGCACATTTTTTTATATACAAACACACACACAAAACGTAAAACACGATTAAACCATCTGAAGTCCCTTCGTGATATTTTCCACGTGTTCCTTCGCTTTCAAGCGGAGGGCAGCTATCGAGGTGCTACGCAGGTCCGGGGGGGTACTGTTGGGGGAAATGGAATGCGAGTGTGCCATGGGAGGTCTTCCTGGATCTGTTGGTAGCGGCGACGTGAGGTAACTGGGGTAGCCTGTCTGGGGGTGGCTGAGGAATCCTGGGAGAGCTGATAAGAGTGGGGGTGATAACCAGGGGTCCATGGGGAGAGATAGGCTGGATCCAGCAGCCCTGGATAGAGTTGCTGCGTGGTATTCGCTGAGACCCAAACGAGCCGCTTCCATTTTCTCTTGGCGACGCCATTTTGCACGACGATTTTGGAACCACACCTGGAACAAAAACAAAAGTGAGGTAGGATAGATGGCAACCGTGAGTGACCTATTGAGTGCGGCAAATAAATTGTATATAATTTTGACTTGCTGTCATAGACCAGTGCAGAAGCATGAAGGGAAAGATATCAAAAAAAGCATAAACATTTTCAGAGACTGTAGGAAATATAGTGTTTTCCACAGGAAACATGAATTAATGTCTAGTCAAGGCAGGACGGATGTAATAAAATGAATTTTAAGAAGTGAAACTGAACGGTTTTTTATGATTTCCACTGAAATCAGGCCTTATATTGAAGAAATTGAATATACAGTGTGTTTCAAATTCAATTCTCACCATTGAGATCTCGGAAACTATGAGTTAAATTGGGGAAAAGTTACGCATTTATTTGACTAAGTTCTGAAATTCCCGTTCTGGTTTTTATTTCATTGTGGCTTTATTTCACGAAGGATTCGAAAATAAATTGCACTTCCGCATTGCCACTTTTTCCCTGCTACATAACAGTGTTTTCAGATCTGCTATCCGACGTTTCGTCTTCCGGCCACCATCATCAACTTTAATTTTTTCTTATGAGAGCTACATTGGATTCTTTCTGTTTTGAATAGGACTAGATTTTACCTTCCCAATGAAATATCATTAGTTATAATTTTTTTTAAATTGAAAATATTGAAGAAAATCAATTAACCATAATAAGCTTTGACTTTGATGTTTTTAAATTCGACTTTCAACTTGTTACACTCAATGACATTTTGTTATTGAATTTTTGGCGAAAAATGTCTTTCACGAATGTAGAAAAAAAATATATGATACAAATGTATTACAAATATGATAGAAACAGTGTTAGGACTTAGGAAATGTATTTAAACTTGTATCCCGAAAGACGACAACCACATCGAATTATGTTCAAGTTATTGTTCAGTGTTCCACCAAGTTTGGTTCATCTGAAAACTGGAGAAAAAATACGGATACAGATAAATGAGGTATGTATGAGGTAAGTTAGACATTGTGTCCTTTTCAATAAAAAGTAATAACTTGCAGATAACCATGAACCCGGGAAAATCTTCACGTCAAATTCCTTCCGAAATGAATATTTTTCATACAAGTGCTTGGAAACATGTCAAAAAAAGCGGTTAAAATGTTACAAAATACACATATCTCAAAAATTGCATCCATGTGATTCCGAAAGGCGATTAGAATTTTGTAATTGGCTAATAAAAAGACCTGATTTTTCCGGAGAAGGTAATTTGGACAGGTGAAAACAGTCAGTTCAGAGAAATTCGACCTCAAGTGCGATAGAATTTTTGGTTCTCATTTATTTGACGGAATTCTAAATGGAGAAACCTATCACCAGTTTTCAATGTCGATTTTCGAAGACTATTTGGATGAACTCCCTTTGACTAACTTTAACAACATCTCGTTTCAACATGATGGTGCTTTACCGTAAACTACCAGACGAGTATCTAATTACCTGACTGAAAGGTTTGGTGATACATAATAATAATAATCCAGTTTTATAAATGTAGATCGATGGTACTGTCAGTAATTTGAACTTTTTAAAATGATTGCTACACGTCATTCGGTAATCTAAGTCAAAGATTAGACGAGTTAGTCTTTTTTGACCGATGAAAACTCTACGAGCATTGGCCGTACTTCCTCAAAGGACAATATTATAAGAAATATGTGAATATGAGAGAGCATAGTACACATTTATTAATTGCTCTAGTGTGAATATGTTTTTCAGCTGCACAATTGCATAATAACTACTATTGAGTCTTTCTTATTAGTCAATGGGCTATGCTTGAAGACTGGCCGTAAACAAATCTAAAGCAAATGGAACTTCAAACGTTCAAGCCAGTCTCTATATACCTACACAGTAGGTTTAAAAGTAATTTGAACTTTTTAAAATGATTGCTACACGTCATTCGGTAATCTAAGTCAAAGATTAGACGAGTTAGTCTTTTTTGACCGATGAAAACTCTGCCAGCATTGGCCGTACTTCCTCAAAGGAGAATATTATAAGAAATATGTGAATATGAGAGAGCATAGTACACATTTATTAATTGCTCTACTGTGAATATGTTTTTCAGCTGCACAATTGCATGATAACTACTATTGAGTCTCTTACACACCTGTTCAACATGTGTAAGTATTCCACTTCAAATATTCATCTAAATTTGTGCACAGAAATTTTATTGAATCCGAAAATGGATAGGGAATAATGGACCTGTGAGGTGGCTAGCAAGGTCTTTAGATTTATGGAAACATTCTTATGGGGTATACTGAAAATTGAGTTTGTGGTCAGAAGGAATATCAAAATATTGAGGACCTTCAACAGAGCATTGTTAGAGAGTTCGGAAGAGGAGGGAAATTAATCTTGCAGTGAATAATATTCGAAGAAGGGCACAGTTGTGTTATCATGAACATATGGCCAGCATTTTGAGCATTTGTTGTGATTCACTTTTGTCTTTGCGTTTTAGTTAATTATTGTTATTTGTTCAAAGTTCTATTTCTGTTTCTATGGTATTTGTAATACATTTGTATCATATCTCTCTTTTCTTCATTCGTAAAAGCCATATTTCGCCAAAAATTCAATGACTTGTACAATAACAAAATATCATTAGGGCAACAAATTGAAAGTCAAATTCAGAAACATCAAAGTCAAAGCCTAAGGATTAATTATTTTCAATTTATCCAATTGTTCAAAAAAGAATGATAACGTATGATACATCATTGTAAAATCTGGTTCTATTCAAAACAGAAAGAATCCAATGTAGCGCCCGTAATAAAAAATAAAGTTGATGATGGTGGCCGAAAAACGAAACGTCGGAGAGCAAATCTGGAAACACCATTATGTAGCAGGGAAATAGTGACAGTGTGGAAGTGCAATTTATTTTCGAACCGTTCGAAAAATAGAGTCAGAAAAAATAAAAACCATTTTCTGAAATTTCTGTTTTTTTCGGCTATCTCCCGATATACTGGGGATTTCAGAACTTTCTCAAGGGCATGTTGTTAATCAGGTAAATGCGCAACTTTGCTCCAATTCAACCATCATCGTATCTCTCATAGTTCCCGAGATCCCAATGGCGAGGATCGAATTTGAAACACCCTGTATAAGTTGTGGAGAATAACAAGATCCACAACTTATTCATGAAACATTATTCCATATAATCTGAAAATATTCGACAAAATGCCTACTGAGTCTGCTAGCTCGCGATCATTCAGTACCGCTTTGTGGATTTTCTTCACCGTTTCTGGAGTGATCACCTCAATATTTTACTCTTCTAAATGAAGCAGCAGTAGAATCCATACCCATAGTAGAATCCAGTTCAAATAAAAGTATTGTACCACATGAGGATAATCAATTTTATCCGTTTTAACGAATTCACCGAAAACTTTCGCTATTGGTGGCTGCCAAACAAATACTAAACACTGCAGCGTCTTCAAACTTGAAATATATGCTTTAAAGATTGTGTACTTTCTGATACGATGATATTTTTCAAACAACTACTGCCATCTCTAGGTTAAGCCGGGTACTACTAGGACCACCCATGTAAATGCCACATTTTTCACTTTTCAACCGACTAAACTATTCAGTGCTATAAGAAACAGCCACTTGAGAATGATTCATTACGCTGCTGCTTGAGAAAATAGACTATAGACTGTATATGAAACACTCGTTAAGTTATTCTACCCTGTTTAAAAACAATCAGTTTCATAGAGTCGAGTATACTTGCTAAACTGTATTTCTGGTCGCACCCCCTTGAAGAAGTGATGCAGGGTGAAAGCGAAAAGGGAAGATCCGTCCGCTAGATCCACCCCTAGTCACCCTGGCACTCTTGATTATCTGTATTCTTAAGTTTCGTTGCTCGCGGCCATGTTGATGCTTCGGGCGAAACTCGAAATTGGTTTTGAACTGATGCATTAATTGACAATTTGATGTCATTCTTTGGTGCGGCTAATGGCGGACTGAAGCTGTCTTAAATTGACTAAATCCAATAAAAACTTTTAGCGAACTCCCATGTTAGCTGAATGCAATTTTCTCGTGTTGTTCGGCGAATTGTGTAACTTCGTAAAAGGAAGCTGACGGCTCCGAATGGAGTTTTTATTTCGTTTAAGAATTGAATGCTTCATGAAAGACGTTAGCGAGAGAGAAACAAGCAATAATTGCTATTTAGGTCCGGTGATAAGGTTGTTTTTATTTCTCTAGCGGTACAACCGTCATTTCATGACCGATTAGAAAATCTGACGTTACACAACAACGTCATAAACAATCTAGTTCTGGAGAGTCCTGACACTATCACCTGACACACTATCTAGGAATTACTTCTGATTCATCCTTCTTATTCAATAAAAATATTGACACTACTCTGACAGATGCTCATCGCATGTATGGTTAATTAGCAATACTAAAGATTTCAAAGAGGCTTCAACATTCAAATTACTTTATCTCACTTTTGTTCGACCTAGGCTGGAATATGCTTCTATTGTGTGGGATAGATTAATTAGAAGCCCTTCAAAGACTCATCTTGAAATATGGGTCTTTTAAATTTGAAGGCACTTCTCCTACTGTAGAAATACTTTCTCATTATGAATTACTTGAAATTCACATGTCAATTTTGATCATTAAGCCAAGGTATTTAATTGAGATACTTTCTGGAATCAATAAGTTTTGATTGATAATAAATGCACAAATGTTCGGTAGTTTATTGGCATAAAAGGTGAATGGTGGATATTTTGTTTTTTCTACGTTTAAGGTCAATTTCTTATATTGAAACCTTTTCATGATGTTTCTGAAATCTCTTTCTGATTTTATCTTGAGGTCTTGCCATGTCTCCGCATTATAAAAGATTACTTGGAATGCATGTTTGATAAACTATTTATATAGATAATGAAAAGTATTGGACTCAAGACCGTACCTTGCGGAACTCCGTGAGTAATTGTTCTTTTTTTCCATCGATGTTATGGTATTTCCAATACCAATTGGAACAGCACAGAGAAGGAATTCCCGCCCCGACATAGGCGTCGGCATATTATTTTTAAGTGGTAGTTTTTCAGTAACTTATTCTTACAATCATAGCAATTGATCACCCCATGAAAAAGTTATCTCAACTGAATTTTTCCACCATGGATAATTATGAAAAACTTCGAAATTTAAGGTAGTTGATTTCCGAGTCGAAAACTCCAAAATACAATAAAAACACAAATAATCACACCGAATTCTCGTCAAACATATATTTACAAAATAATGCAGGCCAACAAATTGCTAGAAATTTCACATAATATTTGCTCTCTTCTTTTATAACGTGGGCCACACAGTTCTTCCACACATCTCTATTACCTACTTCATTCACCACTCGCCTTATATTGTCAAGCACTAATAAACAGCTAACCCTTGTCTTTAGATTCAGTATCAATTTGCTTCTCCTGAAGATGCTAACCTTGTTAGCGAAACGCGCGTCGAGTGCAAAAATATCAATTTGGTATTAGGGTAATTGATCTCTAGAAAATGTTTTCAAAAATCGGTTTGCAAAACATCACCTAACCCCACGAACACACGGCACTGATAAAGAAATATTGTGAAACGGACAAAAAATCAGTATTCAGCCAGTCCAGCTAGCCGAGCCTTCATTCCTCAACTACATTTGCGATAGCACGTTTACTAACTATCTGGGCGACTAGGGGCCACAGGTAAGAAATGTTTATGACTGTACTCTTATTTTTATTGCCGTTCCAATTGGGAATGGATAGACACTATTTGTCATTGATTATTCAAATAGGAATAAAACAGTTCATATGCTCTGCCCCGTATGCCGATATTTTCTAATTTCTCGATGAGTATTTTATGGCAAACAAGACCCCAACGGCATATGGTTTCCACAAGATGGCGCTACATGCCACATTGGCTACGTGCCACTTTACTGGCTCCTGATAATGTTGGTAGTATCCACCAAGAAATTAAATTACTTTTTTATCTAACTGAAGAGAATAAACAAGCAATGCTTGTAATCAATGCTTTTTACTCATGAAACATTTGATACACGAAACGCACATAATGATCAGTAAAACTGTCTCGTTTATAATAATCCAGGGTCATTTCAAAACCATTACGGGAAACGAGGCTGGTTATTCTGGATATAGCAGTAATGAGGTCTCATGCATTTTTTACTCACTTCACCGTTAACTCATCCAATAATATCATTTCCGATTGTATTTCACATAACTGAAAAGGTTTTTTTTGGAAAACAAATACGTTACCTACTTACTATAAATCAAAGATAACATCTATGGAGCAAATTACCGGCATAAAGTGGTCGTTATTTGGTCTCTACAGGCAATAATGACTATAAAACAGCAGTCACAAACAGGTGGTTATATAATTTCTCTTATTTTGTCAGCATAACAAAAGCCGTCGATAAAACGAACGCCTCTGCTAGAAAATTGATGTATACATATTCCAATTTTATATCCATTTCCTACACAAACACCACTATTTATCTTGGAAATGGATAATCGATCTATCTTCCCTATTGGACGTTTTATATGCTTTCGGATTGATTGCTTGACAAATATAATCATGTTTTTTCAAACAGAATAATTAGACAGAACGATCAATTTCTCTATTTACCTACTTCCGAAATTATTCAGGTACCTACTTCTCGAGTTTGAAAACTACTTATTAATGCTGGATAGTTCGATAGCGAGTTGGTTGTGACGAAGATGAGTCATCGTTAACGACATTAATGGATAAAGAGATCGACGTTAATAGCTTCATTTATTCGAAAATACCTGTTATATTATTCAACAACAATGATAATGATTTGAATTTTCCAACGCATTCCACAAACCAAGCTGGCATTATCAGGAGATGACCTGGAATATCTACTCATGTCCTAGAAGACTACAAATGGTTTATAATTCCTAAACGAATTAATGATGGAGAACGATACTGCTTATCAAAGAACGAATATCATGAAATACACGTCAGTTTTATGAATAAAGGAAATATTGTTGAAAGTTTTTGGAAAAAAGTTGTTTGACTTTCCGATTATGCATATTTATACGGAAATTTCAATATTAACGTTTGTTCACAAAAATGATTTGAGGCTTTAATAACTTCTAATTATTATATGCGAGCGCTTTCTATAGCAGGCTGTGCTATCATCTTCATGGCTCTACTCAAACTGAACGTTTTATCATCTTGTTTGTTCTTTCATACGGTTGTCTCTTGAAATTTGCCTGTGAATTTTAGACATCCGGATGAAATGAGAGGACAAATACCTGCACTAAGGCGTTCTAACCGTATAAAAAAACAAACAAGAAGATAAAACGCTCAGTTTGAGTAGAGACATGAAGATGGCATATATAATTACATTTATTTTTATGATATTTAGTATGTTATAAAAATATCCCTAGACTTTTCCGATGTGTGTATATATGTTATCAAATTACCGTATGAATCTCATTAGCAGATTGACCTCTTTCGGTGACATTAAATTGTGGGATGTACGAAGTGAATTTTTAAGTTTTACAGGATACATCAAATTTTTCGTGTAAAATTAAGAACTCAAGAATGATTGAAATGTGGACAGTGGCATACGGGGATTGTACTCTGAGTCAGATTTTTTTCTAAAGGTTTTCTTTAACCGTTCAAGCCAGTCCCGAATATACCTACATAGTAGGTTGAATGGACTGACGCCTATCAGAAAACAACTACTTCCCTGGCTAATAGCAGAAGGGCGTTGGATTATATCCGACAGGCGTCAGTGCAAGAATTTTCACAGAAAATTTCCTGCATATGCAAATAGCAATACAACTGAAAGAGTCGACCTTCAATTCTGGAACGGGCACATTTGCTGCAGACCAGTTTCGGGCTCCTTAGTCACTCGTCAGTGCAAGATAGTGGCCATCATCGACCTAAAGTCAATGATATTCCATAATTGAAAATCGAAAATCTTTCAGAGTATTTCATTCCTCTTCCTAAGTTGGAGCGAACATCAAAATGTCACTCCATCTAGTGGACGAGGTACTAACCAACTGCATAGCCGTAATATGCCCGATTCCTCTGAAAAAGGAAGTTAAACTTTTGTATTAGTCAGTGGGCTATGCTTGAAATCTGGCAGTAAACAAATCTAAAGATATGAACTTTAAATGTTCAAGCCAGTTTTGAATATACCTACACAGTAGGTTGAATGGACTGACGCCTATCAGAAAACATCTACTCCCCTGGCTATTACCACGAAGGGCGTTGGATTATATTCGACAGGCGTCAGTGCAAGAATCTTCACAGAAAATTTCCTGCATATGCAATTGGCAATACAACTGAAAGAGTCCACCTTCAATTATGGAACGCAGCCACTGCCTTGGCTTAAAAGTCGGCAATGCGTATACCTTTACTTCTGTCGTGCCCTTTAACACACCTCAGGATAATGTTATTATCTACCAAGACTTTGGCTAAATCTTGGCCTTGTTTACCATCAGTGCAGGCTGGTGATTGCTTGTTTATTATAGCAACATTCTCCTTCTGTTGGCAGTTAATTGGATTTCAGGATAGTTGAGTTTAGAGTAATGCATATTCGTCCAAAGTGAAACGTATTTGTTGAAGGTTTTTCAATCACATGAAATCGCTGATATAGTTGAAATAATCTTCCAACTGATCAAGGAATGTACACTTTCACTGTGTGAAAGCTAGGGGAACGGCCTGGGGACTGGAGGCCCTGTCCGGGAAGCCAATGAGGCCTTACAGACGGAGTCACCGGACTCCTGGTCAGTGGCAGAAATAAGTAGGGTGAGGGGAACTTTAACCCCCCAAAAGCCAATGCAGAACATGCCACCGTGGACCAGCCTCCACGAGGCTGGACAGAAGTGCTCACCTAAATCTAAGGCGGTGGCTGGGGATGTACAGAAATGCCCACCCCAATCTACCGCTTGGAATGTGGCTGGACATAGCAGATCACCTCCAACAGCAAGGATACTTCCTGCGGCGGGCGGGCGCAGGCAAGGAACTGGCTGCCCCTGCAGGAAAGCTCCCTCACTTGTACACCTCCACGGAGGGAATACCAATAAGGTTGAAGGAGCCGCGTAACGACAGTAATATCCCTGCACCTTTCAGAACCTTCGCAGATGCCACCGTGAGACACCTCAAGGTTGCCAAAGAGAGTGTGTGTTTGGCGAGTCTTGGCCCACACCTGCCAATATAAAGGAGATGTCTCCTAGTGACCTGTTAACCTTCCTGGAAAGGACAGGATGGACGATAACCGAGGAGGACAACTCCTCGGGAGGATGTACAATGGGTCAAATGTGGTCTAAGTGCTGTGAGACTACACTCAACCTCCCTACTCTACAGATACCAGATACACATCCATCTTCTGATACACATCAATTATTTTAGAAAATGTTCTCTTGAAAGTTCTCACTAATTTCAACAGCGTGATCCTCTTGAGAGAAAAATATCTGGTGAGAGTTGATTAGGAAACCCCGGATCTATGGAACGTGAGTCGTTTACTCAACTTCATTCATCTTTATGAGAATAATGTATCGTTTCATCATTGAGTCCAAACGGAATGTCTTCTCCTTCTTCCCTGTCAATAGATTCTTTTCAGTAACAAATCAACTATCGCCGACTCGCAGACCGTACAGTAATCCTATACTAATAATTTTCGACGTCGTTCCACACAACGTACAACAAACAACGCCAAACTCTGTAACAAGTTTTAAACAATTGCGGCAGCGTCGGCGGTCACGTGACCGTCACGTGTCGTCGCAAATTACACGTCGTAGGCCTGATTAGCTGGATACAACAAAGAAGACCACGGTGACATTGATGTGTGTAGCTACCAATTTATTAGCCGGGACCACCATTGCAGGACGCTTGTAAAATAGACTCTCACCCTCGCATAATAAAGGCTATTAATGTTGAATGTCAAAACCGATTATTAGGGTAGTTAACTTTGCTTTTGGTAACGATTTTCGTACGTGAATTAATGAGGTTCGTAAATTGAATATTTTTTTGAGCTTGGTGTGGGGTTTTTCGCACAGATTTGTTAAAAAGGGGAAAATACCGTCACATCGTACAAAATCAAAAGCAATAAAACAAGACCTCGAAATTTATTCGATAAATTGCAATTTTTTAACGAAAGCTCATGATAAAACAAAAGTACGCAGGACTATCAAATCAAATCTAATCAAATGTGCTTTATTGTCCAAAGTATAAACTCGTTGACAAAGCTAATCATGTATAAATGAGTTTCACTATAATAACTATACATTATACATATACATTGGTTTAATGTATGTGTCATACTGAAATATGGTTACGATTTTTAGTGCACAGCTAAAACATAAATACCACACACATACATATTTATATACATCCTAAATGAACGAATAGTCAGACATTAACAGGTAAATAAGGAAGTCAATAGATAAAATATATAAATAAATAAGATAAACAGACACTGTTTTCAAAATTGCAGCAGCTATTGAAATCAACATAAGCAGTGCTTGAACAGGGAATAATTTTATTTTAGAATTCCATCCATATCTTTATCAAAGTACTCTTGAACGCTATAAAACACCTGGTCAATGAGAACTTGCTTTACAGACTTCCTGAACTGATAAGGTGATTAGATATCTTTAAGACTGGTCGGTAGATGGTTATATATTTTAGCTACATTATAGATCAGTGAGTTTTTAATCAAATTTGATGATGGAATAGGCAGTCTTAATTTGTCGCTTTGGCGAGTGAAACCAATAACCACATCGTAAGATGTTTTGTTCTTATGTACTAGGCACACAGTTTCGAGTATGAATAAAGCAGAAAAAGTTAGTAATTTTTGCTCCTTGAACAAGGGTTCACAAGACTCTCTAGGACCAACTTTGCACAGATATCGGATGGCACGCTTTTGGAGAATGAAGACTGTATTGAAGTGTTGTAGGTTGCAGAATGATATGCCATATCTTAGATGCGATTCAACCACAGCGTGGTATACAATTTCTGCAGTTACAATACCTAATTCATTCGACACTGTTCGTGAAGCTATGTTTTTGCTCAGCAAATTAATATGGTTATTGAAATTGAGGTTGCTATCCAGATTGATTCCAAGAAATTTATTTATTTTTTGTTTGCCCATCGGAATGCCTGACAAGTTGCAATTGAATGATATAAGATTGGTTTTTTCTATATTGAAGGATAGCAGATTGGAGTTGCACCACTCTCTCATTTTAAGGATATCTTGTGCTATTTTGTTTTGAAGATCATTTTTATTAGTGTCATGCCACAGGATGGTTGTATCAGCTGCAAAAATTGTGTGAACGTTCCCTCAGATTCAATATAAGCTAGATCATTAAAATACAACAAAAACAATACTGGCCCCAGTACCGAGCCTTGGGGTACTCCGTGTCTAACAGAGACAATATCTGACAGCGTTTCAGTTCTCACAACTTGGGTTCGTTGACTCAGATATGATTTCATCCAGTTAAGGCTTTGATTTCTGAAACCATAGTGTTGGAGTTTGCGTAGCAGAATTTCGTGGTTCACACAATCGAAAGCTTTCGACAAGTCACAGAAGAGTGCTGCGCATTTCTTTTGCAGGTTCAACAACAACAACTAAAGTACCTACGGAAGCTTGGAGGGGCCACATATGTTTGTTGTTTCTATCTATATATTGTAACGTTTCATTTTTCACTTAATTGATTTTTAGCCCATTTGCTAGGCAATGTGATCAGGATGTAACTTCCTTGTGTTAATTTATGTTGATGAACCTGTAACATGCCACAGGATGTGGCTCAGATATACCTCTACACAGTTTGCAGCAGTCCATTGGATATGTCCTTGGATTAATGTAATTTTACAAGTGTTTAAGACCGATTCAATATGTGTTTTCATTTATAAGTTTCAGGGTTAAGTCATAATACAAAATGTCAAATGTTTCTTCTCATATTTCAAGGCAGATGACATAATCACTCAGAGATAAACCCAGTAAACCAGAAAACATAGTCTTGCGCTTGATCACTGATCAGCTTGCTGTTGACATTCGTGACTGGAATGAAATGGGTGGCCACACCTGTTCAACCTTGAACGAAATCTGAAGTAATGACAAATATCAATAATTAAATGTTATATCCTTCCCTTTCTGTTTCTGGCGTTTATCAGAGAACGACGTATCGATTATTTATAAAGTTTTTTTCCGCAAATAATCACATCTTCATAGTTTCGACCAACGTTTAAGTTCGGCCAGATAAAAAGGTTAATTGGAGAATAAATAAATTCAGATAAATAGATTCATTGACGAATAAGTAAATTCAGATGCAGAAATTTAGGTAAATAAATTTACATAAATGAATTTACTAAAGAATATTTACAGAAGTAAATGAATTTACTGGAGATAGTGAAAGTAATTGAGTCTGAAAATTCCTTGGGTAGGAATTTGCGAATCAGATAATTATTAAGGAGACAACTCAACTTGCTGCACAAGTAGAATTATTGAAGAGATAAATTAATCTTCTGGATACATTTATATTTGTTTGAAGATCGCCTGAAGGGGCATATTTTTGTGGTAACACATTTACTGGCTGAATTGAGCACAGGATAGGTGGATGAGCTACTGGACTGCCAACTGTGGAGAGGACGAGTCAATTCTATTCTACCGTAGCTGAGTCAACCTTGGGTCGTTGTGGAATCTATAACAACTGTATTGACTGTAATACTTTTTCAGTACTCCACTATGTTCAATACAATACAAATCCGATTGTAACGTGATTTTATCTCTCACCTTCCACCCCTCTATCCCTCAAGTTACCCAAAATCGTCCGTCCTGACATTCCGGTCCTGATTTCGTGTACCTCCACTCTCGACTCGGAAGGGTCGTGCATGTCACGCTGGGCAAAGTTCAGAAAGACGTCAGGCGCAGACCTGAAGCTGTAATATAATCTTGAACATAATAGGGCCAATCCGACTGCTGCCGTGTTATTAGTTCTACAATGCTGCTTTGTGCAGTCACTCTCGCCTTCTCTATTATAACATTGATTTTATCGGAATTGTAACTGCCGAGTCCGGAAGCAAACGAGGGACCTTTTTTCGAGTTACCGTGCAGCCAACAGGGAGTTCAAAATAAGCTCTACTGCCTCTGGTGGCGATGTTGTGGACTACAGACAAGTACAGTGTTTATCTTGTTAGTCAGTTATAACCATGTATATTTGTCACTGTTATTATATTGATTTCTCAAGTGCATTGGTGGAGAACTGTCTATTATTAGTCTGGGTCACAATATATTTTTTTGGAACTTCTGTCCAAGGGCACCGAAAATTATGATCCAGGGTTCATTCGATTCGGAATGATCTCTAGCAACTTTCTGAACAATTCCAAGAAGGGCTTGAGAAAATTGCAAAAGTTAGTGAAAAAAGAAGGGTTTGGTTTTTTGCAAATATCTCGGAAAATATTAAAAATATCTGAAATTTGAAAAAAAGATCGTTAAAAGCCAGTGGCAACCAGAAATCATTTAATTTGATTTCTAAGGAACTGTAGATATCTTTCCGCAGTCAGTTGTCCGTCAAAAATTATTGGCACCAAAAGTGTTCCTTCGATAATACCCATCCAGCAATTGAAACCAAATCTCTCTTGAAAATTTCCTTCTTGCATCAGATGTGAATTTGTTGTATCTTTTACTATTCGAATTGAAGGGGTTATATTTTCAGGAGTGATTAATTTTTGGGAAAGAAAGTGTTTGGCTTTCTACTACTCCATTTCGATAAAAAGATGAGGGAATCTTCCAACTGGATTTATTGTTATTTTGTAGTTAGTACCTGCATTAAACGATTAAAGGGTAATGAACGAAACTAATTTATTAATAACAAAACACACAACATGTAGAAATCATAGTAAACGTTCAATATGTCTACTTTCAGACATTACGCATGCGTCTAGATGTCGGCGCATTGAGCCACGTATTAGCTCAAATATTCCTGGAGTCTCTCTGATTACTCTGCACGCATCGATGGTGCGGACAGGAGTACATACATTGCGAACAGGAGTACGATAAGCCAAATGCTGTAAATGGCCCCAAATAGAGAAATCGAGAGGATTGAGATCCGGGGATCGAGCGGGCCAGTTCTGTGGTCCTCCTCGATCCACTAAAATGGGCGGGAGCCCCATCATGCATAAAAAACATATCCCTTCTGACGCCCAAAGGAACTTCCTCCAGCAGTACTGAATGCACTTCTCTTAAGAATTGAACGTATGCCTCACCATTTAATCGAGGAGGTGGAAAATGAGGCCTAATTGTATGATCCCCAATAACTCGGACCCACACGTTAAGAGAAAACTGTTCTTGATAGTTAGTTTCGATAACATCGTTAGTGTTTTCATCAGCCCATATGTGGTAATTATGAAAGTTAATAATCTTGCCCCGAGAAAAACTACATTCGTCTATGAATTCTATCGTCTTCAGAAAGTCACAATTTCTTCTAATCATGTCCAGCATCCAATTGAAAAATTCAAGACGGTTCGGAAAGTCTCGCGGTAACAGTGCCTGTACTCGTTGCAGATGGTAAAGGTATAAGAGTTGTTCCTTGAAAATTCGAAATTCCGTCATACGATCAACATTAAACTGGAAAACAATCTTTCTAGTACTGGTAGTAGGTTGTTCTTCAATCAAATTAATCACTGCTTCCTCAAGCTGTGGTGTTCGTACTTCTCCACGCAGGATTGTGGCGACCACAATCCTGCGTTCTTTTGTCGAATGAACCATATTCTCGGAATCGTTGATGAAGTCGAGCAAATATTCTATGTGAAGGATGCTGCCGTTGAGGATACATTTCAGCATATCTTCTAGAAGGTTCTTACCCATTCCCCTGCGACAGATCGTAAACGTAATGCATATCAGCCATATCAGCCATGCATGTCATTTTGATTACAAGTGAATTATTAAAGTAACAAATTAATAACAGAACAACACAAAATTAGTATTAATCAAATTTCGAAAATTCACAAACTGACAGCGTCATACCAATTTAATTGTCACTATCGCTAATAGCGACCTACTAGATAGATTAGTTTCGTATTTTCGCATTTATGACGATGTATCTCTGTAGTTGTTCGTGAATTAATTTTTTGCTGCGAACTGGTTTATTTTGGGCAAAAAACCCAGGAGATATTTTTTGTTTAGAATGAAACAGGCTACCGGAAATAAATTTTTAAATAGTGAACAAATGATAAGACAAAAAGTTACATTGGAAATAAATTTTAGGGGTTGCGTTTTCCACCCCTTACAACCATGGGGTAAACCAAATATATTTCTGGCTGAGTGTCTTTTTGGTAGTACAAAACGTCAGGTTAATTTCAATATTGTAACTTTTTTAGTGCTTGTGAAAAAAATTGTTATACAAATTTTATGTACCCCCTTTAAAGGGCTGTATCTTAACAAGGGATGCTTCAATGAAATTTTTTCATATGAAAGATCCTATCTTTTTTTTCGACGAGGAATCACCTCCTTAAATGTTTTACATTTATTTAGTAGTATATGTAAATGGACATAATAATTATCAATATCTGCCACAAAAAAATGGAATTAACCTCAAATCAGTACCGGCCTCCGTCTTCTGTCACCTGTTTACGAGCACCAACTAATTTCATCTTGAACTTGACAAACTTCCTCGTATTCGATATTACCCATCCATTATTAATCGAACATAGGTAGTTGTCTGACACCCTAATAGGCAACTCGTAGGCGATGAATATAATCTCGCTGATGTAGATTTTCCGATAAAATGGAGAGGTTGATGTTGGCAGTTAATTGCCGTAATGGGTCGTAATTAGTAGAGGCCTGGAGGCGGGGCCAGGATTCACGCATTCTCTCTCCGTGAACGGGTTTTGAACGCTCCGGTCTTACGTACTAATTAAATCCTCAACTCAAACTCCGTCTTTGAACTCCGTCTTCAAACGGAATTAATTAGAGAATTTATTTTGAATGACTTTCATAATTATATTTATGATTGGTTAATGACGTAATTGTTTCTAAATATGTTACTTTTAGATGAGATGATTGCTTGAGTAATTAAAACCATAAACAAATGATAACTTTTCTATATTGGAAAAAACTTTTGATACTGTCTCATATAAAAAACGGATTATTCTCTTTTACAGGAATGTATGCTTTCACGGTTGGCGTCAATGTTTTGATTGGTTTTCGGGTTTTGCCGTGATCTTATTTGGTTACAATCTAGAAACATTTCAACTGTAACTGCGGATTTCTACTGTTTACTGAGGATGACTGCCGCAGTTGAAACGTTTGGATATTGTAACCAAAAAATTTGTAACGGCAAAAGTGGGAAACCAACCAAAACATTCACTTATGCATATACAAGTTTGTAAAACTCTTATAAGACATATTCGCATGTGTAGGATTTTGGGTAAACAATTAAAAGAGAAGATAAAAATTTCAAATTTAAGTTGATTGAGGCACCAACAACAACCGAATATATGTACAGGGTGAGCCATCGAAAACTTGACCTGGATGTCTATGAACTTGGAATATTAAAAGATAGAATTGTGAATACTGAGTGTTTTTGTTTTAGACTGTTGAGTCTTTTATCAACCACCAAGATCTTCTTCAATATCGCCAGAGCATATGATTTGCTACGGCAACACTGGCAACACTGCAAAAATGGTCATTTGGTGCAAACTCTCTAGCATTTGTAAACAATTTTTTGAAACTTCGCAAGTTTCGATTACGAGCTAATAGAATCCTGTCTACCATGAAAATTCTGGAAAACGGAGTACCTCAAGGTTCTCCTTTGAGCCCAACACTTTTTCTTGTAGTCATCAACAGCATTATAGAAGAGTGCACCACACCGCTCAAGGCAAGGCTATATGCAGACGATCTCGTAGTCTTCGGCAGAGGAAAAAACCCCAAAACGATATCTAACTGTCTACAACGTTTCCTTGTTAAGCTCCAAGACTGGTCCTCCTCCACAGGACTTCAGATATCAGAAGACGAGACCAAGTGCATCCGGTTCTGCAAGAGATATAAAGGAAACCTACCCCAACTACAACCCTTCGACAAAAGTGTCCAATACGTGGAGAATATAAAATTTCTGGGAATGATTTTAGACCACCGACTAAACTGGAAACTACATATTCAACACCTTAAAACCTCCTGTCAGAAAGGACTGAAATTAATGGAAACCATTTCCTGTAAAAGTTGGGGTGCCGATTCAAAGACCTTGATGGAAATCTACAGGTCATTAATAAGATCCAAACTTGACTACGGAGCAATCATATATAACTCGGCAAAGAAGACAGTTCTGAAACAACTAGATACCATTCAGAATAATGCCATCAGATTTGCAATTGGATCCTTCTGCACTAGTCCCGTAAACAGCATCCGTTGCGAAGCAGGTGAACCATTTTTATCTTCTTGGAGACAACTATTGACTCTTACATATGCAGCTTCTGTCAACTTAAATCTAGAAAACCCAGTTTACCACAACGTCGTCGCAAACAGATTTAAAAACACTTTTGCTGGAAAGAAAAGGGCTGATCTTTCATTCTATGAGATATACAACCGCTACCAATCCAGTTTACGTCTTTCACTTCCGAATATTATGAATACTTCAAATATATCAAACCCTCCTCCCTGGAAAATTCCTCAAATACAAACAAACATAAGTCTCACCCAGTAAAACAAAAATGAAACCAATCATGAGATAATTAAGACACAATTTCATCAACTAATAAACCAATATGTTTGATATAATAATAATAATAATAAATGAATTTATCGACAGCTGAAATAACATGATACAATATGGAGAAAAACAAAATACAAATTTGTCAATAGGATACAAGATTGAACAGAGTTCATTCTGCCTCTTGCACCTTACAAAAAAAAATGAAAAACATGAAAAACAAAAAAAAATAGCAAAGGACCTAAAATAAAATTTGAATTGTGATAGCGGGTACAACATTCAATTCATGAGGCGGATATCGATACAAACATAAGGATACTACAAATATTTTAGCTATGGCCTACAAGAGCCAATGTGTCATAGAATATATTCGGGTGTTATTGATTTTTCAGAAGGTGTTTTTTCAGGCAGTACCTGAAACTGGAAACAGATTTCGACCGAAAGGAAGGTGGTAGGTTGTTATAGAATTCAGCTATCGTATATGTAAATGACCTTTTGAATAGTTCTATGGAGTGTCTAACAACATGGATCATTTTGTGCCTGATGTTCACATTGTGAACATCAGTTCGATAAATTATTTTGTTATAGAGGTAGGGATGTGTTCTATTGACAATAACTTTATGAAATAATGTCGAAGAATGAAGAGCCCGCCTATCGTACATTTTCAGCCACCTAACTAATTTCAGTGTATGAGAAATCGGTTCTCTTTTCTTGATACCGTATGAAAATCTCAAACAAGAGCTTTGAACTCTTTGAATTCGTTGTTGCTCATTTTTATTCAGAAAATAATGATACACTACGTCACAATGATTGAAAATAGATAATATCAACGAATCACAAATGAGTAATTTGGTTTTTAGGCTCTAGACATGCCAATGAGGGTATAATACTTTCATTTTCCCAAATGCTCTTTGAATCAATGTTGAAGTATGTTTTTTGAATTTGAGTTCATCATCGATACAAACTCCTAGATTTTTAACCTGATTTGAAACCGGTAAAACAGTGTCATCAATTTTTATGATCAGATCTCTAAGTTTCGACCTTGCGACTTTCCTTCCAAATGCAATCATAGTGCATTTGGAATTATTAACTTCCAGGGCATGTTTCTTCGATACATTAACGAATTGATTCAAATCGTCATTAATGATATTTTCGCTTTGCTGTACAAAGTCAGGAGTAAAAGAAAAATACAACTGTGTATCATCGGCATACATATGATATTTAAGTTTTTTCAAACAGGTTGTCAAATGGGAGGTATAAATTATGTAGAGGATAGGTCCAAGGATTGAACCCTGTGGGACACCTGAAGAAGTATTTTTGAAATCTGACATGTGGTTCTCCACTCTAACAATTTGTTGTCTATGTGAAAGATATGAATGGAAAAATTTCAAAGTGCTTTGACAAAGTCCATTATAATGTAATGTAGATCGAAGTACTTGACGATTCAATGTATCAAAAGCTTTGCTAAAGTCGATCAATAGTAGGACAGTGATTTCGTTTATATCCGAGGCTGCGATGATATCATCTAATACGTTCAATAAAGCTGTAGCACAGCTATAGTTTGGTCTGAAGCCAGATTGCATAATTGGAAGTACATTGTTGTTGTCAAGGTGGTTTCTCAACTGTTGAGCAATAGCCTTTTCCAAAATTTTAGAAAGAAATGGAAGAAGACTTATAGGACGCAAGTCTTTGAATTCCTTAGGTTCTTTAATTTTGGGTATTGGTACCACGATAGACTGCTTCCACCTACTTGGGAAAACTTTCTTCTCCAAGCAAAAGTTTATAATATGTAAAATAACGGGCACTATAGGTGGACAACAGAGATTTAAGAGAGAATTATCGAGATCATCTATTCCTTTTGATCTACTTTTTATTTGTGACATGATGGTTAACAGTTCATTTTATACACGGACGCATCAAAAACCGAAGAGGGTGTTGATGCGTACAATTCTTTGCCTTTCAAAAATCGTGCGTTATTATTAGTAGGATTAAAGTTAGCTAGAGTTACATAATCTTCAGTATCATTCTTTGAAACTAGATAGACCCCGTTCAGAGCTTGATTCTGCAAGTTTTCAGAAATAATTGAGTCAATAATCTATCTATCTATCCCGTAATCGTTGTTGACAGCAATATGTTTCATAAAAATCAGTTCTCTTCGAAAATTGCTTTCTGAAAGTGGAATATGGAATAGTATGTAAAACATACTATTGACTCGTATACGATTTGCCCGAGGAACATCCACTACTTAGTAACAAATACAAAAACACGGTTTGACGACAACGAAATGTTATACCAACACCAATTTCCGTTTCTCTCCCTCTAGACACGCAAATCAAACATAATTTCTAGCAATAATTCTGTGAAACAAGAAATCGCCAGCCTTTGGAAACCGAGTCGAAATTAATTGAAGCATCTTTAATTAAAAGCATTAATTGAGTAGGCCTCGAGTAACGAAAACACGCTCGACTTTGACGACAAAGCTTGCCATAAAATGATTAAATATCAAAATGAAGACAAATTTAATAATGGACCGTCTACGAAACTAAGAGCTGAGCACAGGGTTGTACCGGGTTTGAGGGGTGCGTGTGGACGGAAGTGGAATGTCAGACACATTATTTCTTTTAGAACGGTATCACTATTATAACCGTGCAGACACGGAATCATCGGGGACTAATTTATAGAGGAAGGCGACTAATGATCCAAGTGCACACTTTTGATATTTTTGGCATGAAAAATAATTCCTAACCAGCGGCACGGCTCGGATTTGCGTGGCTAATAGAACAACGAATCACAGTCACTTACGAAGTCACTTACGTTGTGGGTGGTCGTGTGGCTTCAATTCTTGCACCAGCTATATCTTATAAGGTTTTACACCCAAATCCTTGGTTCATTTGTATCACTGGTTGCCTGCAGCAGAGGTTGCGCAATAAGCGCTTCTCGCCATAGGCTCAGCCTCAATTGTTTTTTCCTTTTTTGTGAGTCTACTTCAGACTGTAATATCTCAATGAATACTTATTCAATATACGTAACACAAGTCGATTGACGTCATTATAAAAATTGTGTGCTCGGGTTCCGATGGAGTCGACGAAAGCCGTTTTTGATTTTGATTGGCGAAGGTTCTACCGGTGAAAGAGTTATCGAAGTATTTGAAAAGATGGTAGTCGGTTGGATAGAGGTCTAGGAAGTATGGTGGGTGAAGCAGAACTTCGACGCTCAATTCGAATGGTTATTTGTGAAACATGCGGCTTTTGGGATGTTGGAATTTGGTATTGAATGCTGGGAATTACGAAAAGTTATACAAATATTTGTTACTGATATAGTAATATTAGTAGTAGTATGTTCGAATATTCAAAAACGTAATTTCTCTATGGAATTTTGAAGAGTTGTTTTAATAAGTTGTTTCTTTTGCAATTTTATGACCGTACACCAAATTTCATCAAATCTGAGACAGAAGAATTTTTTTATTTTCGAAAAACGCGTTCATTTACCAAAAAATCTTAATATTAATTTCATATTCACTTCTTTGTGAGCAACATGTCATGCGGAAGTATAATGTCATGTTTGAAGATACTAATCCATGCGTCATTTTTCTGTGTATTTTGTGAATGAACTGAAGTTTTTTGTTTATCAAGGAAAAACAAACCACTCAGGAAATTATTTTGTGTGTGTACCTGAAAAAATCCTTCTCCTATTTGAAGAATTCAATTTTCCTGTAAAAATGTCGTCAGAAAATTTCTGATGAATTTTCTCGTCATACGTTGGGAATTTGCTCGATTTTAATGATTTTCTCACTGTTTCCCTGGCATTCGTGTACCACAATGACAGTTGAATGACTGGCCCAGTGGAGTGTTACTCATTTTTTATTTAGGATTTCAGTTAAAGTGAGATGCAATAGAATTGAAAACTCCCCTAAATGGTGTCTTGCTATAAAATTAACCAAATTTTGCTTTTTTTTCGTATTTTTCAAAGGAGCTGATATATCTGGGATGGGTCCTTGTGAAATTGACGCCCTGTATGTTTAACGAGGAGTAATCTGGACGATTCAAGGTTTAATAAGCCTCTGCCGGTATAATGAATGCATTTCGTTCCTTACTTTTTATATTGTCGGTGCCTGACGAGAGTCTCAAATTACGCAGATCGTATTTCTAGCTGCAGAGTTTGTGACACTGTTTGTCCATTCAAATTTGCCGCTGATGTTTTTTCTATGGGATATTTTTACCTGCCTCATCTCATGATACTCGTATTGAAATATGAAATCATTGTGTATTTTATTAAATTAAAACTTGCTCTAGGAAATACGATACGAAGAACGGGGATTAAAAGATGGAAGTGGCACCAGAAGGCTTAATAAGGAGTACTTGGGATTCAGAGACCAACTTTATGATTCGCAGTTCTTTTTTGAAAGACTTCTTGAAGTTTTTGAATGAATGATCAAAATCCAACACGAAAAGTTTCAAAATTTAGGCTTTGCCGATATTTTTTCGAATAGCTGCAAGCTTACAAGGAATGAAAGCAAAAAACTTCACAATCAGAGAATTAGGGATAAACTGATTGCCAATCCCAACGGATCTAGATTCTACTGGTTGGTAGCTGAAGCCGTTAATCAAAAATTAACAAAATCTACAATTCTACCACTTACACAAGCGGATGGTGCAATTGCAATAACAGTCATATAAAGAGCAGATCTACTAGCTGAACAATTTGGGCCCCATTCCACAGTAGATTTTCTAGAAAAGACACCACCAACTATTTCCACACTAGAATCCACAATGCAGGAAATTACTTCTCAACAACGTCTCGTCGGACGAATTCTGAATCAATTCAATATCAACGAGGCGTCTGGTGCTGATGAAGTGCCCGTCATCGTACTTAAAAAGTGAGCAAATGAACTTGCACCAATAATTTGCAGAATTTTCAACCTGTCTCCACCCAAGTTAAACATTGGTGGATATAGAGTTCTCTCGTTTTCAGAAATTGCGTTTCCTTATACAGACATCCACAGAGTAGAGTTTAGGGTTCTTGAATAATATTTTCAGGATTGTATTTTGAGATATTTGAAGGATATTGAGGAAATTGTTAAAAGTAAGTACCACCCCAGGCAGCAATACAATATCTTATTACAGATTCTGGTAGAACTGTTATATAGTGATCAAATTTTTGTACTCCAGAATATTTCTCAATTCATAAAATTGAGAAATATTCTGGAGTACATACAATATGTTTTACAACATAGTTCATGTAGTCATCCCATCTCATATGCCGATCCACAATAACTCCCAGATAGTTAATCATTTTCGTTCTTTCTATAACAGCACAATTATAGTTTGTTGTATTAGTCTGTCATGTATATGGATTATGTTATTTCCAGGTTGATCGTTCTGCAATAGGGTGAATGTAAAGAAATTCAGTTTTCTTCACATTCAGACTCAGAAGGTTGTGATCAAGCCATATCTGGGTAATTTCCAGTCCCTTTTCTGATTTTGAAATGCCTCCTTCCAACTAATACCTGTGAATATGAATGCTGTATCGTCCCCAAAATTGCTGATGGAACAGATACTATTGATGTAAACAAGAAATAGTATGGGACCTGAAACTGTTCCCTGTGGTACTCCTGTTTTGACTTTCATTGATTCCCTCAGGCTATCATCAACTTTGGCCTTTCGTGTCGTATGTGATAGATAGTCTTTCAAAATATTAAATGTTAGGCCCCGTACCCATGTATTTTTTTTTAATAGCATGCAGTGTCGAATGCCTTAACTAGATTTAGAAATATAGCTAAACATTTTTCTGGTCTATCCAGTTATTTTTTGTAATTGGAGTTGCTAATGAAACTGTCTCTATTAGTATTTTTTTGCATTGAGGTAATTCATGAGTCTGCTTTTTGAGGATTTTAGACTATTATAATAGTAATAATAATAATCTATATTCAATCCTTACAGATCACATACAGCATGATATAGAATACGTCACAAATAAAAAAAAGCTTGTGATGATAGACAAATTTACAATCAACGATATTAATATATCACAATTTAATAGATTTGTTCACATATACATGAAAACATGTATAACATTTATATTCATACATATGAGCAAACACATTTTCATTTTGCATCAAGAAATTCTTTGATACCGTAGTAACATTTATCTTGCAAATATACTTTCAATTTTGATTTGAAGAAATGTTTATTCCGTTGCTATCTCAGGTTTGCGGGAAGATGATTGAAAAACTTTATACCTCTATATGAGGGACTTCTTTCATAGAATGATGAGCTGTGTGCAGGAATTCTGATGAGGTCTCCGTTTCTAGTTGGGTAACCATGGCAATGAGAAACTGTTTGATACATCTCAACATGTTGCATAAATAACATTATATATTTGAAAACATAAATACATGGAACTGTTGAAATTTTATATTTCTGAAAATATGGTCGACACGATTCATCTGGTATTAGATTGAAAATGAGTCGGATAATTCTTTTTTGGGAAACAAATATTCTGTTTGAGTTACTGGAGCATCCCAAGATATTGATGTTATAGGATATGTTGCACTAGATTAGAGCATAATATACATTGATTAGTTGATTGGTATTGAACATATTTTTTAATTGCAATATAGCATAGTAACCTGTGTTAACTTTTTTGCTTGTGGCATCAATATTATTTTCCCAACTCCAACTCCACTATCTATATAAGTTCCAAGGAATTTCGTAACTTCAGAAAGATGAATAGTGCTATTTTTGACAACCACTTGAATATCAGTCACAGATCTCCACCTAGAATGGAAATGCATACAGACTGTTTTCTCTGCATTCACTATCAAAAAATTTCCTTCACACCGATTCATGAATTCTCCTGCTAAATTATTTAGTTTTTTTTGTAAGTCTTCAGGACTGTCTGCACCAATGGCCAATGTAGTATCATCTACATAGAGAACTACTGATTTCAACTGATATAGTCAGATAGATCGTTTACGAATTACAAAAAAATAAGCGGCCCCAAGATCGATCCCTGAGGAACTTCCCGGTCCATCTCATAATATTCAGATGTATGCTCTCCGATTTTAACTGATATTTTCCTGAAGCTCATGTATGACATCAGCCATGACAAGAAATTTCCACGAAAACCAAGGGAATATAATTTACTTTCGATTATCTCCAGGTCAATAATGTCGAATGCCTTCGATAGGTCAAAAAAAATGCTCCCACATATTTCATTTTATCTAGTGAATCGTATATACATTTGAAAAAATTGTACGAAGCACTTTCGGTCGACTTACCTTGACATAAACCATGCTGATATTTTGGCAGTAATCGGAATTTGGATAAAAATGGGTACATTTGATTATGAACACAGCAATTTTTTTGATGACCTTCGTTGAGATGCAATCTATTTCGACAGAATTTGTGTTTTTCAATGAGCTAATCGCATCCATGACGTCACAATCTAATACAGGGGAGACATGAAATGTTTCACTTCTGTACATTGTGGTATAATTATTTTTTTTAACTGAAGTGGTTGTCGACAGCTATTTTAGCATTGCTTGCATAGAAACTGCCAAAAGCATTTGCGACGATCATTTCATCTTCAGCAATGACATCATTAATATTTATTTTATAACTCGATGTATTTTTTGTTTTTTCTGTTTTGTTCCTCACGATATTCCAAATTTGTTTCTGCTTTTGATGGTGACCCAGACCTTCTGATTTGTTTTGATAGTAACTATTTTTTGTATAATTGAGTGATCTAACATATATTTTTTTATATTTTTTATAGATTTCGCTATAATGGGCATCAAGCAAAAAATATTTTTCAATACCTCACTCATAGAAATGATATCATTATTCAACCATCCTTTTGCAATATTTTTCCCTTTATTTTTTTTCACAACAATTGGACATGTTAAACCGATTAGATATTGAATTATATTTAAGAAATTATCGCAAATGTCGATAATATTATGACAACCATTATGACAACTTATGATTTATTTGATATTAAGTGTCGAATCGTGTCATAATTGACACACTAATAGAAGCAGTCTGAGCGGAAATTCATCATATCACCCAAATAACCCCATGAAAATTCAATTCAGTTCATCGCAAGTTATAACGCAGCGTACTTGTCCCTTTTCCTATTCAAAAAAGAATTATTACCACTTGACTAAATTTATAATGGTCCCAAACCAAAACAATTTAGTTGTTCTCCCCTAGCATGTTATTGATCAAACATTCCACCCGGCCGAATCGGAATGAAAACTCATCATCATTATTTCATCAATTTCCATCTAGAACCTCGTACGAGTTCGATGTAGCGATTTTGAAGAACTCTCGAAGTCGTCGCACCTTTGAAAATACCGGCCAGCTACCCTTTCTTTCGGGTGCAACAAAAGCTTTTTGTTAAGATCCATTATACAACAATTGCCTATACACTCCGAATGTGTTTGTATCAAGTCGACTGGGTTTTTGATATTGGGGTGTTCAGTCCGCTGATGCGTGAAACAGGCGAGACCCACAACTATTACTTCCTATAAACTGTGTTCACTCGGGAGGCTTAAACCCCATTCTGTCCTCACTCTATACAAAGTTTGTCAATTACATTCCGTAATTACACTTTGATACGGGGGATTAGCTAGGGATAGATAAAACTTAGGATTATTTGTACCGTTTCTAACGATTTCGTTCGGAGACGAGACGAGTGTTGGAAATATAGTGTTATCAACAAGTTCAAAAACATGAAAAATAGAGATAAAGGTCCTGAAAATATGAGCGATAGCTCATTCGATCCGGAATCTCCTCTAGAAGAATGTTTTTGAAGGATTATGATGCAGGTAAAAAATTGCAATTGTTATTAACAAAATAAAACTAAAAAAAATGGTATTTAGTTTTTCGTTAATAACTCAAAAAATATTAATATTCAAGCAATTTTGAAAAAAGCTCGTTCAAGAGGAGGAAATTTCCGATAGAAAAGTTCCGACTTCCGAAACTCTACCTCCATTATTTATAATTTTAATTTGACGTTGAAAATAGGGTTCCGCGCGGCTGTTACGGCGTGCGCGCGCTGCCGCTAAAGAGAGTTCATCAAAAGAAATAATTTTTTTATAACATGAAATAACATTTTAAAAATTTGAAAAAAATCTAGTATATTCTTAACACTTAAATGAATCGAGTCCCTTAGAAAAAAAAGTTTTATCACCATTTTTCAAAAAGTTATTCAATTGTTAACTAACAATTTTTTCCCAATCTCCGTTGGCATAAATAATGGGATAAAAGGTATAAATAATTGGCCTATGAATTTTAAACTTCGTGGAGCCCTTTTGATATATATACTTCATACGATCTTGCGATAAAAGTTTTTAAAAATTTATTAATTTGTTTATTATGATTTTTTATAACTATTGCAGAATGAAATATCTAAAAATTGTTGATAAATTTTTTTTCTTGATTGATATTTAGGTATGTCTGTTTTCATATCAAACAATGGCAGTTAATAACAAAGGATTTTTTCTATTCATTATTCAATTGTTTATGAGTTTAACAATGTGTTATAAACAAATATTGACCAACGTTATTTTTTTTTCTGAAGCATTTCATTCATTATAATACTTTCTAATATCATACGATACGGTAATTGTAGCGCCTACTTGACTTGACTTGAAAAAGTGAATACCATTTTTTTTTCATTCTTATTTTGTTAATAACAATTGCAATTTTTTACCGGCACCAAAATCCTTCAAAACCATTTTTATAGAGGTGATCGAATAAGCTATCGCTCATATTTTTAGGACCTTTATCTCTATTTTTCATGTTTTTGAACTTGTTGATTAGACTACAGGAACCGGACGAGAATATCCTTTTGAAGAATAATTCTATCGAAGGTAGACAATCCATGGAATGCTTCCCTCAGTCTAGCACATTTATGTTGCTGAACATCCAAAATTGTCACCATTTTTGCCACAAAGATATCTAACAAGACGTGGTTGGTCGAATAACTTTGCAACTCGATCATTAGGTCAATTGTGGACCAAGTCAAAATTGTTGATTATGAAGTAATGGGTGTGAGAGTAGTGTTATGTGTTTAGTAATATGGAAATCTAGAACTCTGAGAACACTACGTTGGATACAGATTACTCTGTAGTTTGTAATACCATACTTATTACCAAATTCAAATGATGTATTTCCAGATGTATTTCCAGAAGTTTGCCAAAAGCCTTGTTTAATGGAATAATTGAAAATAATATGAGAAGGTTCTGCTAGAACAGAGCTACAGTGCTTCAAAAATGATGGAGAGCTACCATCAAGACCAGAACCTTTAGAAGCGTTCAAACTATCCGATATTTCATAGGTTTCTGAAATTGACAGGCACCGATCAGAAACAGACCAGAGAGAGGAGTTTGGAGGTTCATAATCGGGATGGTTTGCCACAAATTGCCAAATGGTTGACTATGAAGTAATGAGTTTCTGAATGGTTTTGGGCATTCAGTAATGAGGAAACCCAAAACTATGGGAATGCTACTTTTGATACAAATTGCTCTGTAGTTTGTGATATTAAACTCATTACCAAATTTGTATATATGTGTTACAGAGCTGTATTTCCAGAAGTCTGGCAAAATGCCTCGTTTAAAAGAATCATCGAAAATAATATGAAAAGGTCCTGCTAGAACAAAGCTACAGTGCTTCAAGAATGATGGAGAACTACCATCCAGACCAGGACCTTTAGAAGCGTTCAAACTAGTTAATCTTCCAAACATTTAAAACTTTATGGGCACAAACCAAAGAGAGGAGTTTACAGATTCATAACCTGGATATGTTGTCACAGAGTACACTATTCTGAAGTAATCGGGGAACAAATCGGCAAACTGAATCTCCATATTAAACTTCCTCTCACATATATGCATGTATACAGCATATTTCCTTAAGCAGCGAAGTTATAAATAATTCACAAGTTGATATTTCAGGGGTAGGTACATAATTGAGTCGGTTGAAAAGTGGAATATCATTCATTTCAAACATTCAATATTGTGGATTTCGTGTAACGAATCTCAAACGACTTTTCATAATTGTCTGTATTCGGTGAGTAACAAAATATACCCATTATTTGGTTATAAAATCGAAACCAAAATCCAATCATCCCAATGGAAGAAGAGCTAGGACCAGAAAAGCACGCCAGGTTCGATCAAATGTTGTTTTCTTCGATTATAGTTGCATGTGCATCCTCAGCCGATGTCCAGGAATTTGAATGGAATGACTAGATGAGTGTGCAAAAAGAGGGTTGGAGACAATATGGATCCCTGGGGTCCACCAGCGTTGATGGTGAACGTAATCGAGAGATATCCATCGACCACCATTTGCAGGAAGCGTTCTTCTGTAAGTTTTTGCCCGAAAACACCACTGTCATCATGTTTCAGCCACCGTATTCACCAGATTAGTCCCCTGGTGAAATTTTAAATCCAACCATACAAGCTGCGGCAGTTTTGTTTGAGCAATGTGTTAACATTTTGCATATATAATGAGCATTCACTACATTTTTCTATCAGGAAACGGAGTATAACAGTATACTTTCGATGGTTCGCTTGGTACAGAATTCTGTCGTTTCCTTCGCCTAGGCGCGCTCCTGATATTTCAACTAGACAAGTGCCATCGTTCATATTCAAATTAGCTATCAATATACTGCTTTAATTCAAATTTCCGGTTCCAATACAATTTTTATTAGATTATCTGAAAAATAAATATTTTCTTTCGCTCAACTTGCATTCGATATAAAATTCAATTACTTTCTGCCTTTGATCCGCGGGATGGCATGTCAGGCGTTCGAAGTCCTATTGACAAACTGGCAGGAGGTATAATAGAAAATGAAATGTAATTTAATTTAAATGTTGGGTGTTTGATTTCGAACGAACCAGACTCGATAAATGTTATGAAAAGTTCAATAATCGCTTTTGTGTTCTTATTCGTTGAAGTGTAGAATAAGATTAATTGATATTTTAGGGTAGACCATTTATCTCTATTCGTAAAACGGAACTCTGGAAAGAATTCTGTTACAAATGCAGAGCAAAATTGCAACCCCTGTCGTAGAATCAATTCAACATAACTAGTTTTTTGACACACTCACATTTCAACCTTTTCTCAACTCGATTTCACAGCCAGACATTCGATCCTATACTTTGGAAAAAACTGAGATTCAATATATTGCTATGCTGACTTGTCTCGTCATTCCTCTTGGATTTCAGGACATCGGCAACGGAGGCACATCTTCACCGACAGTAAGATGCTGCATATCTCAGTGAGGATCTATACTATAACAATTTTTAATTGAAGGTGATTCATTAGAAACGTTGCACTTGAAGTGACCAACGGATAATCCTCTTACCAACTCTGCAGAGGCGTACCAAAATAATATTTTTATTTATTCAAACACATAGGTAATTACGTAAAAATTGTTAAAGTAGGTGGCGCCACCTGGTGTCAATGGTAAAACTGATTACATTTTCTTATTATTGCTAATACAGTACTTCAAAAAAACAGAAAAGTTTATAAAATAATGATTATGTTCCTTTTATATAGAAAGAGAATTACAAAGCAAAGAAATAATTATCTAAGTTATGCTTATGAAGTTTCAGAATCTATTGAATCGTCCGAAAAGGAATCCCCCGTCACACTTAAATCTATTATGATTTGGTCGAAAACAGTGTCCAATCTCCACATTTTCTCTTCTTTCTTGATCAAATGGGCTACAGCATTAGTCCAATCTTCTTTCCGTATCCGTTCCATTGCGAGTTCTAACAAACGTTGGACATCAGAAATGTTATATGTCACGTGTTCACGAGCTACGTAACCCTTAATTTGAGCCCAGATTAATTCTATCGAGTTTAACTCGCAATGGTAAAAAGGAAGTCTCAAAATGGTGATGCCTTCAGCACGAGGTATTGTATCCACCACATGCTGGCGATATCTGTCACGATGCTGTTTAACGACACTCATAAGCTCGGCTTCAACCTTGTCCTCGGAAACTGGAATTCCTTTTTGTCCTAACTCTGCATGTCTGCTTTTCTGGTGGTCATAGTTGGCATCTGTTCTACTAATCAGCGTTATCCATTACTTTACCGAATTCGGCTCGACTCGTGAAAGAAGGGATTCAAACCATCCTTCAAAGCGTTGTGCGTCCATGTCTTCGTGATAATCCCCTGTTTTTTTGGATAAAAATTTAGTGCACTATCGTCTAAGAAGCCACTCTCGCTACCTATATGGGCGACAATTAGTCGTTGTCCATTACCCGTTGGTCTGCGTAACCCTGTTAATAAACCGTCCACAAATGTTTGACGATAACTAGTTACAGTAGTATCTCGCCAGATCTTAGTCCAGATAATAAATCTCTTTGTGAGCACCTTCACAAGAAACAGAACACACTACGCCTATGCAGATAAGGACGCTTGATAATGAAGAAACCGAATGACTAGTTATGACATTTTAAGGACGCAAATATAATAGAACTGCGACGTGTTGATCAGTTTACCGATATTGCAAAGTATTTAACGAACTGGTTCACCTATTCGCTCGTACATCCTATCGATATGCAGAAGCTATCTTGTTACGGGGGGCAAATTTTATGGAATCATCTTACTTTTCAATTATTTACAATGAAGATGCAAAGACAATAAAAATGACCCCGGTAAGAATTTAGTCTAACATTTAACATTTAATTTCATATCTTGTCGTTTCTCAACCTCTACCCGCCGAAAGCGCCACTTCATTCATATATATTTTTTTTATTTTAATGAAAAATTAATAATTATAATAACAGTTATTATGAGAAGATACAAGGTCATTACAATATTACCAGAATCTCCGTGTCCAAAATGATACTGAAACAAATTTAACCTTCAAATTTCTATAAGGGTTTTTCTCTTCCCAGTGTCAAAAACTTCTCCCTACCAACTTGTGAAAATGCAGCATTTTGTTCCACCCCGAAGAAATTAAGCGCCTATATCTCCGGTTAACCTTATGAGTAAATTACTGCAGAGTTTACGATTCTGACATATTTCTCAGGAGAATAATGACATGACGCGGGATCAGAGTTTGATTAGGCGTGGCCAACTGTTATCGCCCCTCATTTATTACGGTCCTGAGGGATTCTATTGAGACGCGAAACAGATTAACATTCTGAAAAACAACACGTGTTTTTATTGGGGTGATAAAACTCGTATCTGGCTGAAATAATACCAAATAAATTTTATTGTACATTTTTTAGGTTTTCTCAACATCGATGATGAAAATCAGGGACAATTATCTTGATTGAATCGTACAATTTTTCAACAACAATTCAGAAGGATTCGATGATTTCATTTCGATAATTTGATACGTTTAATCAAAGAATAGTATTATAGGTCTGGTATTTGGGAAGAACAATTGTTTACAAATACAATTATTATTGATATATGAACAAACTACGTGAATGACTCAACTCGTATTTTTCAACGATAGAATTTCATTGTAAAGATCTATCGTGCCTTGCGCACGTAGAATCGGCAACCGAGTCACTCGACTTACTTGACGCCGCTAAATGCATTCACTGTAGAATACGCTCTAAGAGCGGTGCCTGTGCATATTCCAAATATGGGTGACGTATGATAAAAGGTTGCCTGTTGATATTCTTTTCCGAAAGCCATATTGATGATAGCTTTCCAAATATTCAAGGATATGGTGGTTCGCGGTTTTCTCCATGATATTTGATGTCACTGGTCTGTAGTTATTTCAATATATACTCTACCTAAAGCATTCAACCTTCTTCTTCTGTAAAAAAATTATCACAAGTTGATCTTCTTTCAAAATTGCCTAAATATTAATATTTTTGAGTTATTAACGAAAAACTAAATACCATTTTTTTATCTTATTTTGTTAATAACAACTGCAATTTTTTACCGGCACCAAAATCCTTCAAAAACATTTTTATAGAGGTGATTTCGAATCGAATGAGCTATCGCTCATATTTTTAAGACCTTCATCTCTATTTTTCATGTTTTTGAATTTGTTGATTAGCACGTACTCTGTTCCTGTAACATATATTTCTGTTATATTTCTATCGTTTTCTTCAACATTATTTGCAATTGGGTGTTTACCTGTTTGGAAATTTCTTTCTGTTCATTTATCAGTCTATCTTATGGAACAATAAAGTACATTATCGCACAAGTGTTCTCCTGAAATGTTAGCCTTTTCGATAAGTGCTATTTTGAAATTCAAAACGAAACAATTTACCGTTTTAGCAACGGATCTTCGAGCATAACTCGCACTCAGAATTCGTTAAAGAAGTATATGGGAGGAGATAAAAACAGGCAAAACGATAAAGATCGGCAAAGACCCCGATCCTCGACTGCTACATAAGTGTGGGAAAAGAACAGACGCGAGGCGACCGCTCGGAAAATTCGTTTGTGAAGGAAAATGGAACCGGGTTTTTCTAGAGACAAATGATGTGGGGTGATGTGCATCCATACTAATGTGTTTGCCCTTTCTGGCATAGACACCCTCGACGTATCGAATTGCCAAACTACCGAAAATTGTTTCAAAAACGTTTAATTCAACACCAACATCCTTGGTAATTTGTTTTCGCTTCTTTGTTCCATACTCAATTGTCTATACTGTGTCTGAATCGGGTTCAACGTTTCAGAATACGAGGTTTGTACAAAAAATGGGGGGAATGTTCAAATTTCGCGGGCTCCGTACCTTTGATTAGCGATTGTTTTATGTTGGTACACTCGTATCTCTACGCTGGCTTGACTAATGCGATGTTGGACAACATATACGCGGCTTCTTTGAATTTTCTCCTAAACCAGTGTTACTCTTTGTGGATGATTTCAGCTTGAGCCGACTTGAAATTATGTTGATGAGTCCAAACATGCTCTGCTATTCAGGATTTGCAGGTTTCTCCTCGCTGTGTGTATTTCCTGTGCTTAGCAATGCGAACTTTCGATGGCCTCTTAGTTTCACCGATGTATAATTCTCCGCACTCGCAGGGTATCCGGTAAATGCAATTCTTGAAATCGCAGTCCGCGTTTGGTGGCCTGGTTTTCGTGAGGCAGCTACGGATAGTGTTCCCAGATCCCAGGTCCTGATGTTATACTTGGACCCAATCCTTCTTATCCTTTCCGATAAATCTCTGATGTAGGAAAGTACAGGTACTGGTTGTGGAGGCTTCTCTTCCTTATGGAGCTCTTGCTGTCTTCTAGCTAAAGCCTGTTCTACCATCACTCTGGAGTAGCCATTCCGATGAAGGTCGTTTTTGATGATGCCTAGTCTAGTTCCTTTCGGAAACCTTCCTTTGTATCACAGAGCCCGAAAGCACGGTCTAGTAATTAAATTTCACAACAGTAAGCAACCTGAAAAAGAATTCAAACACAATCGTGAATGAATTTGTTCATTTGCGATTGGTAGTGTGGGGAAACTAAAAAGTTTGCTTTTTCTACACCTCAATGAGGATCGTCATCACAATTTTAATTTGTTCAAAAATTTTCCGGAGTAACACTCAAACCATACATTTTTCCTTCAATCCCAAATACTTATTTCCCATGTGCTGAAGAAAAGTAAGACTTCTACATATAAAGAAAACTCATCGAAAACACGATCTCCGATTCTCTCTTGTATCAGATGGGACGGAACAGATGTTTAAGGAGTCTATTATCGTCTCTCTATAGCCGTTGATCAGTGTTTATAACAACCTTCATTAAAACTTTGATTAATAACCGCTAAATTGAGTGTTAAATTCATTACACAAAGTGAATAAATTGAAGATTAATTAACCATTGATAATTTAAACTTGCTAGGCCGTCGCTTAACAAGGTTAAAATTTGCATTTGAGGACGGAAAGCACTTTACAGGCATAAACACAATTAGGAGGGGCGAGCACCCGCCCCCTCCCCACACGCCCCACGATCGCGGGGTTGAGGAGGACGACTGATGGTCCTGCTGATGGAATTCCAGATGTAGGCCAGGACATCATAATCAACAAAAATGTATACGTATAGAGTTGTTTCCGTTGTGTTAACGGAAATGACTAACGCTTGATTTTTATAGGAATTCAATTAGATGTGTTGAAAAGGTCTAGCTAGCCTCATTTGGACACCATCTAGAGTATATTATGAAAATATTGTACTCCCTTCCAATACTCGTTACTGTAGATTAACTCTTTGCATTTACACAGGAGACACTCCAATAAAACAAACCAAAATAATTACTGAATGTTTTATACATCTCCCTTTCTTCGACAGAAATATTTATCACTGTGATCAGTAACAACATTCAAGGGCATACCTCAGGGTTTAATGCAATAAACCTGGCAACTCCTGTCGTGATCCTATTTCTAAGAACACCCAAAGGAATAACGGTTTTCTTCTTTTTGATCCTCTAAGATGCGATCCAGGATTCCGGCAATCTTTTTCAGCAGTTAGATGGGATCTAGGTGCTCTCATAATCTAGCCAGATGATCAAGGATTGTTTTCAATTTTGGGATTAGACTTTGATTTCTATTTCTTACTTATAACTTCACTTAAAACATTTATTTTAATTCGACTCAGGTTAGAACGACTACTACAAGCTTGATTTTGAATCGAACCAAATTAAATGTCGAGTACCAAATTGATTTTGCTTTGAATTATTTTTGTGAATGGCCTAGCTAACTGTCGCATAAAATTGAAAAAAAAACTGTTGTGAAGTAGCTCCATCAATAAAGAAACTCATAAAGAAAACGAATTTACGTTATTTACTTTCATATCAACATTTATATTGTACCTTCAGAGTTTATTTTAGTTCAGAACTCAGGCAATGTTACCACTTATTCTATCAGTCCACTCAAGCATATTATGCAAAGAGGGCGTCCACCGATTCTAAGTATGACATTTCCGAAAACGTAGATGGATATCCTTGTCTGTACCTCACTCATCACTATGAACTAATAAAAAAAGAAGAATATTTGACATTAGTTTATGTACCTAATCTTAAACAATTAGTATGGATGTCGAATAGTTGGCAGATTTTTTGCTATGATTTACGGAGTTCTGCTGCACACTGTTCAGAGGAATCCTAGATCTGTGAAAATGGAAATTCGAATAATAGGTATGTTACAATCGACAAATTTCCTCATAGAAAAAAATGACAAATTACAAATACTTTCCTTTCCAATACCTTGACGAACATTATATTATTTTTGATAGAAAGTTTTTTGAGATAGGAAAGACGGTGTTGAAGAAACAATAAATGAAGATTTCTGTGCTCAACTATATTGCATTGCAAATCTCGATGTATGGTACAAGTAAGTTACCTACACACTGGTGTAATGAGACGTATACGTAGAATTTTCATACGAATCAGAAGACTTTAACCTTTTCCAAAATAACACAAAAAAGTACCCAGTATTGTGAATTCTTTGCTGGGGTACCTGCATCATGACCCAGTCTGCAGGACTGCATTTGATGACGACGCATGTTACTCGTATCCTGTGAGTTAGTGACCCCTATTTTATACGTTTTTTCAAAGGGTGGGGAGGAAAAGAGATTGCCTGTGCGCCCCCGAACATCTTCAGTAAAAGCATGTGATATTGCCGGAGTTCACTCCAAATTGAACAAGAAACACACTACAAAATCCTCTTCGTCCACGCAGGTAAAAGTCGTTCAAGGTCGAACCCTTAAATCTTCTGAATAGCTGCGTAACATGGCTCTAGTTCATTAGAGGTCAAAGTCATCTTGTCAAAAAGATGAGTTGACAAACCACCTCGCTCACGCAGTTAAAGGTCGTTCAAGGTCGAATTCTTGAAACTTCAAAAGAGGCTCGTGACTGGCTGAAGTTCATTCAAGATCAAATTCACCCTGTCGAAAATATGGTATGTGAATCAAGGTCGTTCAAGGTCAAACCCAAAACTCTACCCCAAAGTCACCCTGTCGTGACAGGGGTCAAATTTATTCCAGATTGAACTAAAAACATCTCTACGTCGAGTGACATAGGTAAAGGTCGTTTCAAGGTTAAAAGTAGGGGGGGAGGTTCCAAAATCGGCTTAGAAAAACTACTGAAATTTTCCAGGTGATTTTCATGAAAAAAAGCGATTTTCATTGAAAGGTGGGGTGTTTGAAGCAGTAGTCAAGTTTTTTCGTTTGTCGGCTTATCTCCGACGCATAAATTATCGACGCATGTGCATTCCTTCATCGTCCCAACTGCAGATACGTCTCCTACGTGAATACACACGATAGTTTCGGACTCGAGCACTGGCTGAAGTGAGATACGATTGGAATTAAGAAGGGTGGACGGAAGTGTCAAGTACACGCGCACTTCCTCCCTCTAGTCATCCGACTGGGCACCATCTATCAATCAACCCCCGTCCGTTAATCCCCGACACAAGATGCAGTTCGCACGTTTAACCCTTACCCTAATCAACCGCAGTCAAGGAGACTGTAATGAACGTTTTGTGGGGACAATTTCGTAACAGATTACCTTCACAATTCGGCTCTTGAAATGGCAAGCCCGACGCTTTGTTGGGGTCATGATGAGAAAAATCGATAGTTTTTATTCATGACTAGCGACTCCGCTTGTGTGGACTGTGGTTTTCGGGTATTCCCCGACTTCCCAACAGCAAAATGTTTCAATCTACTTCAATATATATTGACGAATGAGATGTCAGCTTGGTGGTAAAAAGTATTCATAGATTGGTGAAGATAGGTTTTTATTTTCTACTTCTCCATCTTTATACAAATAAATGTGGGAATATCCTGATTTGGTGCTGAAGAGGCGACTTATATTTTTCACGATGGATGCGTACGTTCGCGATTTTGAACAAACAGTAAAAACTGAAGCAAACGATTTCACGATGAACTTTTCCACTTTCTAAATCCTACCGACTGCGCCACTTATGTTCTCCAGAAACGGAAAAGTTCTTTAAAAAATGATTTTTTATTCAATACACAAAAATTATACAAACGATGTTTAACAATACATGTATTAAATCAGACTAACTGCATAAGGTCGTCCCCGAGGCGATGCTCTCTGGCCGGTTATGCTGAAAAGAGACGTTCCTAGGAATTATAGCTGAGTGTCAGCAGAATCCGGGGTCGGTGACAACGTATTTGGCGATAAGGCAAGCGTCTTATGCCAACAAACACAAGAATAATACGTTTTTCTGTCTTTAAGATATAGAAAATATAACATTATATTAAAATATTTTTACCGTTTGGGGTAAAAATCATCTTGTTTGTAGATGACATATTTCAATAATCGTCGTTGGACAGATTCAATTGATTGAATATGCTTAGTATATATAGGTGACCAGATAAGACAGCAATATTCTAAACTGGATATCAAATATAAGCCGTAACTTCCTTTTCGCGGCAGTTACACTTTTCTCTATGTGAAATGGAAATGAGAAGTATCAAAGAATACTGCCAAGTCTTTGCAGCTGTCTCCTTTTACAATTAAATAATCATTTATCGAATAGTCGTGGTCAGATCAAATTTATTCAAATCATTTTGTAGTAGTTAATTGTCATTAGGTGACTATATGACACGAAAAACCTTCAGATCATCAACAGATAATACAATTTCACTATATATGTATATTTAATGCTATATTTAATGATATATATTTTGTCGATGAACGGGGGGAGTAAAAGAGGAGCTAGGTTGCTGTTCTGTGGAGCGCCACAGATAGCGCTGTATTCATCAGATTTATGTTCTCTGTATTCAACAAACTGGGACCGATTCGTAAGATAGGAATGAAAAAGTATTAGCAAATTTGAGTCGAAACCAATTTCATTAGTTCGGATTTCCATTGGTTTAGTGGGAGATGACCATTTGGCGGGAGTTGGCCATTTTTCGCTTAATGATGGGTTTCCATATGTTGCGTATCTCTACGCTAGCTTGGCTGAATACATTGCTGGACAACACGTATGCGGCTCCTTTGAATTTTCTCCTAAACCAATGTTCCCCTCTGTGAATGATCTCAGCTTGGGACCACTCGATGTTGATGGTTCCAAACATGTTCTGATATTCCTGATTTGCTGGTTTCTCCTTGTTGTGTGTGTTTCTTGTGCTCGGCAATGCGAACATTCAATGGCCTCTTTGTTTCACCTATATATGATTTTCCACACACACAGGGTATCCGGTAAATGCAATTCTTGGAATCGCAGTCCGCGTTTGGTGGCCTGACTTTCGTGAGACTGCTTCGGATAGTGTTTCTGGATCTGAAGCAGGTTCTGATGTTGTACTTGGAATAAATTCTTCTTATCCTTTCCGATAGTCCTCTGATGTAGGGAAGTGGTCACTGGTTGTGACGGCTTCTCTTCCTTGCAAGGTTCCTGCTGTCTTTTGGCGTAGCCAAAAGACAGCAGGAACCTTTGGTGTAGCCATCCATTGAAGATCATTTTTGATGATGTCTAGTTCCTTCTCGAGAAAAAAAGGGGGTCAAAGATTGAATTGAATTTCGTCAAGCCTGAAGTTTTGGGTCGATAGAAAAATATTGTAACAATTGACAAACCAGGCAGGCAGGCGAAGTCGCGGGTAACAACTAGTTCATACATGTATCTCAAAGCCCTTCGCAAAGTTACACAGCAAGTTAATAGGTCGAAAGTTCTTCATGTCATCTATCTCAAACAAGTAGTTCAGCATGGGAAGAATAACAGGTAGAGTTAGGTAATACTAACCGGTAGTAGTTAGATACTACTAACAGGTAGTAGTTCGGCTACTAGCAGTAAGATTTAGTCATAATGATTTCCTGAGGACGCTTGCTCGGTTAGCGAAACGCGCGTCGAGAGACCGTTGTTTTGTTCTGCTGTTGGGAAAGTATTTCCAATAGATTCCTGTTCTATTCTTAGCACCTCTTCTGTCGAGCCGTACTATCATTATTATTAATTTTCGAGTCAGGGGTCTCGCTGTCAAAAACTTCTCATTCCAAAAAACAACCTATTAGTTACCATAATCCGAACGGAGACACAGATAAGTTCCCGACCTTGATTAAGAGCCGCGCTCACAGATGGCGTGACTGCGTCAACGGCGTTATTAGACACGACATTCGGAATTATTTTATCAGCGGCTGAGACGCACGAGGACCCTTATTTCCTGCCATTTATTAGCAATCACGCTCGGCACTAGTCTTTTCTTACCCCGTGCCAGTTTTCGTGATCGCATTAATTATGCGAACTACCCTTGCATGCCTACCCAACAGTTCGGGTCCGACGTTGTGTCGGTTTACAGCCGGATCGCTGGCCCTGTATAATGTAAGATAAATTAATTTTATTGCCGACTAAACAGTAGAAGATTGTTGTCAGTTGAGCACGCGATGTGACATGTATTCAAATGGAAAGCAAACAGAACAAGGTTGCCAAATTTTGGGCTTGTATGCGTAGGTGGCAACATCCAGAATGTTTAGTTCTGTGGGCATTTCGTTCTGTACGTTGATACCGGTGTTAGGAATTGAAAAATTCAACTTTTCTTCTTTTGTAAGTGATTGTCAATGTTTCATGGTGAATTTCATTAGTTCAGACAATTAAAATTAGAACAGGACAACTAAAATTGGAATGAATATCTGAAATATCAATTATATTAGGCAATAAAACGTGGCATGAAAATACAATAGAACTGATAAAATAAGATACAAAATAGAAAGGACCACTAGATTTAGATTATACCAATTATATAACCAATACCAAGTATACCAATTATACAACTACTATTAGGAGAAACTTCATATTTTGTGAAGAATCCAAGGCATTTTGTCGAATTGTTAGAGGTAATCGAAGTCACAGAGCAGGATCGATTGATCGGTTCCGACGTGGAAAGCCTTTACATCAATCTTTCTGTCAAATCCTACAGAGGAAGCTATGCAAAAACGAGAATCTGGAAGATAAAACGAATCTACCTATAGAAGTAATCATGGATTTACTAGGATGCTGTGTACGAAACTGCTATTTCCAAGTAGAGGACTAGGTAATTCTACACGCAAGATGAGGGACTGCCAAAGGGACTGCTACTTTCACCAGTTATAGCCAACATATATATGGAGTGGTTTGAAACGCTGGCCCCGATTCTGGTTGAAATACGTTGACGACACCTTTATAGTATGGAACCATGAGAATACAGAACTAGACACCTTTCTGAAGCACATCAAGAACGTAAAACCTTCCATCACTTTCACAATGGAGAAGGAAGTCTAAACGAACTGCCATTCTTAGACGTATTGGTGAAGAGGATCGATACCAAGTGGGAAACATTTTTAACTAAAATCCCACTGACTCTCATCAGGAGTCTTGACACATGGTCGTTCTGGCAATACCTATTACGCACTCTTCCATTTCCATATATTATATGGTTCAATATTGTGGGGCAGTTCCACCAATTCCACCAATTTACACAAGTTGAGGGACTGCAAATGGGATCGCCACTTTCACCAGTCATAGCCAACATATATATGGAGTGGTTTGAAACTCTGGCCATTAAAGAAGCCCACAAGAAACCTCGAGTCTGGTTGAGATATGTTGACGACACCTTCATAATATGGAACCATGGGAATACTGAACTAGACGCCTTCCTGAAATACATCAACAGCGTGAGACCTTCCATCACTTTCATAATGGAGAAGGAATTCAATTGTTATATTTTTACTTGTAGTTTATTTCACTATTATTTCATTTCAGGTTTATTTTGCCTAATATAATTGTTTTTTTCAGCTATTCATTTTTAATTATTCCTTTTTTAGTTGTTTCAGGGATTTCAAATCATTTTATATAGTAGACAATGGAAGTCTGAACTAGTGAAATTCTATAAGACATAGATTGAATAAAGCTATATATGAATAACTCTCCCTATATAATTATTCATAATCACTTGCCTAGGAAAGTTAAATCTTTGGCCCCCAATTGTTTCAATCAAGAGGTGAAACAGTTCCTCATCAACTCAAGTTTCTACACTATTGCAGAATATCTAGACACCCCCCATTCGCATGAGAATGTTCAAATATTCAGTTTTTTGGATATCTGGATATCTGGATATCTTTAAATTATTGATGTTTTGTTGATTTTGATTGTTCATGCTGTATATTCAGTGTTTCTGATTGACTCCATAATTTTTTTCTTTCTGGAAATACAAATGCAATTTATTTTCAAACACAATGTTTGTAATATGATTTGCTACAAATGTGAATTACATGAACGTAGTCAAATAAAGTATGTGTATGTCTATTTTTATGTCTATGTCTATGTCTATTATGTCTATGTCTATGTCTATATATATGTCTATATCTATGTCTATGTCTATGTCTATGTGTATGTCTATGTCTATGTCTATGTCTATGTCTATGTATATGTCTATATCTATGTCTATGTCTATGTCTATGTGTATGATGTCTATGTCTATGTCTATGTCTATGTCTATGTCTATGTCTATGTCTATGTCTATGTCTATGTATAAGTCTATGTCTATGTCTATGTCTATGTCTACGAAACCCATGAAAGAACGGCGTTCTGTGACAATTGAAGAGGTAATAACCGAATCGCTGACAGGACCCAAGGACATACCAAAGGTGCATATCAGATTCGCTTCGAGAATAAGAAAAAACGCTGGTACAAGTGTTTTATATCAGAGAGGGGCTACTTTCTAGAGAACGAATAAATGAACAATTTTTGAGAAAAAATTAAAATTCTCCTTATTTTTTTAACACAGTAGCTAGTACTATGAAATCATTTCAGAAAAACCATCAAAATTTCTCCACTCTACTCAACTTTGGATGATTTTATTAATCACCCAGTTAACGAAACTCGCCACACTCATGATTCAATCTGTATAAATCTGATCTCATTTACTTCAGCCATCAGGCGACACTTCCATTACCGACACCGAGCAATGCGAGGAAATAAGAAACTTCAAAATGAAATTTCACTTTTTGAATTGCACCCAACAAGGGAACCAATTGGCGTTTTATATTCGAGACGCTGGCCCCGGGCTGGTAAATTTTGCTTCGGGAAATGGCTTTTCTTTATATTCTCCAGCCAATATGAGGCGACGAGCGGATGAAATGCAAACACAGGATTCATTCGATTTATCGAGAATTTTCGGTCAAGAAGATACTTCATGTAGTAAGAAACAAAAAATGTTATTGGCTCTGTTTCTGAAATAAAAATTTGGCAATTCAAATGTTTCACCAATTCACGTAGTTTTCATTCATATTTTTAAAGTGATAACTCCTTATGGGAAGGTAAACCGCTTCGTTACGTAACGCGTTACAGCGCCAGTCTGGCTGTCTTTCCTTTCTCACACGCATACGTCAGCGGAAGGCAGGCTCCTCCTCTCTCGTCGGACAGATGCTCAGTGTTTAGTGTGCGGTAGACATATACTGTTGATATTATTATAGAAATCTAACCAGCAAGTACGTAATATTCTTCCATTATGTAAAACGTGGCTTGAAAATCATGATACTGATTTTGTGTATGTACGTTATTAGTATCATTATTCAATTCTACAAAAGTAACAATTGACTTATCGTAGCTATTATACATGTAGCACATACACGAAATAATCAATGAAATTCAAGTAATAACCTAAGCTTTTCTCAAGTTAAACAGATTCATTATTAAATGGTTTGACTTAGATTAGATTCAGTTATAATTTCTATCGGTAGTCCCGAGACGCACACATTTTTTAATGCTTTTTTTTCGGCATTTATTTCGAAAAAGTAGTGGTGTTTTTAAAATTCAATATTGAATTTCACCTATTATACTACAAAAAATGTCACAGAAACTATGCGGTTCGATTTACTGAGCCAGTGTAAATTTTTTTTTCCTGTTCGACAATGACTACTCATGATAAGATAATAATAATCGGCTTTATTCATCGAATAATTACAAATTAAACACAGTGTATGAAAGGCGAAGTTCAGCTTGTGCTGTTTTTCAACTTAACCTAGGTATTTATGAAATTAAAAATAAACCTATAAAATAGCAAATAATATTGACAACTAACCATCAAATAATAAGCAAATCCAACATACATACACATAACCATATACACATAATCTAGCACACATATGTATAGATACACAATAATTACTCATATACATACATGTATACATAAAGAAATATACATATACATACACATATTATAAACAAAAGAATCATCAAGAAGATAAACAGAGGTATGAGTTTCACATTAGTTCAATCTGAATCAGTGAAAATGAAGTAGGAAGCTCTGAAATTTTCACTTTTTCACTGGCACATAAAAATGAACCTCATAGTATTATATTTTTGTAGAACAAGAGGTAGACTTCAATATTGAAGTTAGAAAAACACTACGTCCTATCAAGATTATCGAGTTAAATGGAGGAAAAATTACAATTGAAAAAATTGAGAAAAAGTACGTGAATTACAAATCTTTATCAGCTCAAAGAGATTTGTGTAAACAATCAAAATAACATGGATTTTCGAAATTATGTCTTCAATATGGACTAATAAATTTTATCTTAAAACAGTTGTTCATTTTTGGTTCCTTATAATACGGAAATAAAATATTTTTATCAATGCTTTCAATTCAATCAATCAATCAATATATGCTTTATTGTCGGATGATTAGTATCTTATTGACAAAGTCCATTAAGAAGACAGATGAGTTTAGGTGAATACTGAAAAATCAAGTAGAATTTACAGGTTACTATAGTAGAATTCATGGATCGAATAATAAGCTTTTTTGATTAAAAGATCTTTAACTGTACTTCGGAACTTTTTGATATCTGTGCTATTTTTTAGAATGCTAGGAAGGTAATTATATACTTTAATACTTTCATAAATCAGAGAATGGTGAGTCAAGGTGAATTTTGGAACAGTTAAGTAAAGTAAGTAAGTCTCTTGGCTTAGACTTTGTAAGGTATCTCAATGACCTCTTCTGTAGCCTAAATATCGTATTCTGTAACTGTAAACTACAATGGTCCCAGAAAGCTATTCGATAGCGAATATGAGATTTGATCAATGCAAAGTAAGCCATTCTAGCTGTAGTGTACCCTAGTTCATTTGATATCACTCTAATAGCATAACATCCACTAGCATAACATCCATCAGCGGAAATACAGAATTTGAATACTCCAAAGTCTGATCTTAGCTTTATGAAGCTTCAAATACTACTGAGGTGTGTACAGTTTTCTGGTTCAGAACAGTGTTTCAAGCTTTTGAGAAGCATCGCCTTTGCAAAAATGGAATGACGAAACAAGTGTGCTGTCGTCAGTAAAACAATATATTGGATTCTTGTTTTCTTTTCAATGAGTCGTTGATATACAATAAAAAGAGGGTTGGAGACATTATGGATCTTTGAGGCGTTGATAGCGAATGTATTCGAGAAATATCCAAAAATGATCCGTCATGTCATAGCATCGAAGTTTGGCCAGCAAACCCTCATGCCACACATGGTCAAAGGCCTTGGAAATATCAAACGCAACTGCTCTTGATTCTCCATGTTACTCGATTGCCTTACGGTGACTGTGTAACTTTCTGGATTGGTTGTTAGATATATATCCAGAAGACTAGCATATTCTCCATCACGATCAGAAATCCTTGTTGACTCACTTATAATATGAGTAAGTTTGCTGCTCATTGTGATTCCATTGTGTTCTATGGTAGGTTTTTGCCTTTGGAAAATGCTTGGGTGGCTCATCGGTGACCAACCATTGTCCTGAACGTCTTCTGTTGTCATAGATGATCCACTTTTCATCATACGTGACGATTCAATAAAGAAAAGGATTGTTTTGGTTGCGCAGAAGCAAAGAAGAACAGTAGATCGTTCAAATCGTGGGGCACCAACTCTTTGAGCTTTCTGACCATTCCAATACCTTGAAAACGTTGAAAAGCGCGTGGAAGCTCACTCCCAGTTCTTCCGCCAACCCACGCACTGTTTGTGATGAAAACTCTGCTCATCTTTGAGGCCAAAATCTTCGGAACGTGATTTCTCTAACCAACGTCGAACCTTCAACAAAGTTGAAAGTTCACCCAATTCATCGTAACAGTAATGCTTCAGATTTGCTGTTTCAAGAAGTGGTATGACACATTCGATTTTTCACTTGGAAAGTATGCGTTTCCCTAAAGTAGGGCATACTCTCTAGATTTCAGTAAGAAAAAATCCGCGAATCACACAGTGTACACGCTGGTAGAACCAATTTATCACAGCACATAACTAACAAGACGTCCGTAACGATACAATCGGATTACGCCGTTGATCTCGTGTCGGATTGACGCTTTCTGCCCAGACTCAGTTCGAACCCAGCTAATACGATTGCAGATATCCAATTATCACACAATTCTCGAACTAATTTTCGGTCCAATTAACCGGGATGTGTTCGGTGGTTTTCAGGAAATCATTAATATTCAACTTGTTTATTCCTGAAATAATTAGAGGGACATGAGTAGTTCGTTCTAAACATTCAGTCAGGATAAGAACCACTTAATACATCCTAGTCCTAGTTTTCGTCTCAGTCTTTGCCACAATATAGGACTTATCATTGTCTTGATAATTTTCGAGATGGGTCGCTTTATACGGCATAATTTCAATAATAAGAATTAGGTTTAGTGACACGTGACATACAGTTTTACCAACGGAAACGTTAGATAGATAGATTCGTTTATTTAAATACGTTACATAATGTTTGTAGCAGGTCATATATATATGAAACTTTATATCTTCTATTAATTATCTGCGAGCGCTTTCGACAGTTGGTACTACTGTCATCATCTGGCACTCCTCAAACTGAACTGGTCATCCTGTTGTCTGTCTCTTTATACGGTCAGAGCGTCTTAACTCAGGTATTTCAGGTACTTTAGGTACCTGAATTTACCTGTATTTACAGGCAAATTTACCCAACCAACCGGTATTTGTAGTTGTAGACCATTCAAATAGATTAGTTGAAGGAAAAGTACCTGTTTGTGGAGATATTACTGATATCATCTCAGTCTCAGTCCTAAAATCTGAAACAAGGGAATCTTAAAGGTCACAATTTAGGAACGAAGACTGAGACATGTCTATTGAACTCTTTTTCTTGGGACTACGACTAAGACTGAGACAAGAATCGAGATGTGTAAATTGGCCTCAACTTCCATAATGACCTTTCTCATTTGTAAAATCGTAACGTGACATTTTTAATATTTGTTTCAAATCAGTCGGAAATAACAAATTCGGAGCTAACAAAACACTTTATTTCATTTCATATCTCAACTATAAAAGGGTATTTATAATTCTGATTCAAATTGGGTGATTTCGTGACCAGTAAAGTAGCGTGTCACGGGTCGCCTGTACGAATATGCTTTAATTATTTCAACCAAAAAAGTCGTATTAGCTGGTATTAAATTGAATATCACACGTTCACATACTTAGTTAGCTCTTTGAAAATATTAGTGGGTTGATAATATTTCCAAAGAATCAAAAGTTGTTGAAGCTTTCAATATGTATTTTGAATTGGGGTGCAAGTAACCAGGTTCAATTCAATGCCATGAAAATCCAGGCATCGATTTTCTCCGAAAAGATAAATGTCTCCGAACTGATTATAATAATGGTCAGGGCAGACTATTCCGCTTTCTGCTTCGATAAGATTAGAATAGAATAGAATATTTATTTACCAATATTTGATACAATAGTGTATATTTGGCACGTCACTTAAATATCACACACAAATAATATCACAAATGTCACAAATAAATGTAAAGTCATGTAACAAAATGAATAAAAACTGAATCATTAAATTTTCACACATGAACATATTTACAAATATGATTGTATAATATAACTTATACTTGTCAATTTCACAAAAAAACAGGTGTATATGAGACAAAACAAAATATTTGTCAGGTTTATATGGGATAAAACAAAATACTTACACTACACAAAAAGTTTACACAATGAGGAAATAATTTAGATTCCTCATTCCTCCTATTTTCCCTTTGACAGGTCATTTATTTCTATTTATAAACTCATCTATACTATAAAAAGCATTCAGCATCAAATATTTTTTCATTTCATTTTTAAATGAAGATAACGTCATTTCTTTCATAGGCTGAGGAACACAGTTATACAAAATAATATTTTTAATGCAGCTGTTTTATGCCCAGGTATCGACAATAATTTTTTATGTCGTCTATCGTACATGTGCCTTTCCGCAGAGGTATTGAAAGAAAGTATATTAGTTTTCGCGTACACCAGACATTTATAGATGTAAATGCTAGGTACTATAAAAATATTATTATTTATAAAAGTTTCTTTACAGCTATCTAAGCGATTTATATTGAAAATCAGTCTCAGTAATCTTTTCTGAGCAACAAAGACGCGCTGTAAATGACTCGATCGTCCCCAGGTTAATATATTCAATGAAATATGTGAATAAGCTAATGCATAGTACACACTTACAAGACCCAGTTTGGCAATTGTGTCTTTAAGCTGTAAAATGGCAAAATAAGCTTTATTAAGCAGCTTGCAGACATGGTCAATGTGTGGTTCCCATGTTAACTTGCTGTCTATAAAGGTGCCAAGGAACTTAGTTGTTTCAGATAGAGCAAAATTACAGCCAGGTGTTAATGGCCTCCTAAGGTTAAAGTTCATAAAAACCGTTTTCCCATGGTTGAAAATAAGTTTATTTCTTTGACACCACGCATACACTTCGTCAAGCGTTACCTGAGTTTTGTGGTAAAGTTCCTCCTCAGTAACACCCGACACAGTAACAGTGGTATCGTCAGCATACAAAGTGGTGGCACCATATTGAATATGATTTGGTAAATCATTAACATAAATTAAAAAGAGTAGTGGGCCTAAAATAGAACCTTGTGGAACACCGAGAGATACGTCATGCATGTCTGATTGGCATACATTACATTTTACAATTAGTTTTCTATTTTCCATGTAGGAATTGATATAGCTTAGGAGATATCCTCTTATTCCGATATTATATATTTTTTTAGACAGTATGTTCCTGTCCACTGAATCAAAAGCTTTCGATAGGTCAAAAAATAGAGTTAAAACATATTTGCCATCATCTAGCTCTTTATATACATTTTTGAAAAAATGTGCGGATGCTGTCTCTATTGATTTTGATGGCCTAAATTCATGTTGACAATCTGTTGGGAGTTAAAATTGATACCAATATGTCTTGGTACAGTCATGTCGCTGAAATTGCGAAGGCTGCTTCTCAATAGTTCGAAACACTGTTCCGAACTGTACAAACCCCAGCAATTTTTGATGCTTCATAAAATTCGGATCAGACCTACTTTGGAAATACAGAAATACACTGAGGTTCAACTCAGTACACCTCAAAGTGTACCATTTGGACAACTGCGTTTATGTGGAATAAACTTCCTGATAGCGTTTTTTCAAACGAATTTAATCTCCAGCGATTCAAATCCAAGGTGAATCGCTACTTTCGCACAGGCACCGCTCTCAGAGCGCCTTAAGGATTTGTATGTAGTGCTTGTATTTTGTCATCAATAGTTTCTGACCATATATGCAATGAATATGTAGAGGGTGTTTCAAAATTCGATAGATAAAGTGTTGCGGCGAATTTCTCTCTTAATGTAATGAAAAATCAGAAAGGCTGAGTTGTTTTGAATATACAGGAAATAGCAAAATGAAAATACTATGTTAATTTTGCTATTTCCTGTATACAGTCTTGACTGCGATGATATGCTGCGTTTCCATTTGCAACAACTAAATCACGGCGTAACCTCAATACGTTCCGTTACGGCTAGTGGAGAGGGCTGCTGCGTTTCATCCGTATCACTTCCATACGTAACAATAAGGCCGTATCTATATGTAACAAATAGCCCGTGACGTAACCTCAATACGTTCCGGTACGGCTAGCGGAGACAAAGTACTGTTGCAATTTATCCGTAAGACCGTATCAATTTGTAACCAATGGTTCATGGCGTAGTTTCAATACATGACAGTATGGCTAGTGGAGACGTCTGTTGCATTTTGCCTGTACCACTTTGACGCGTAACAGTAAAGCTGTATCAATTTGTAACAAATGGCCCTCGACGTAACCTCGATACGTTACGGTATGGATAGTGGAGACGGAGTACTGTTGCATTTTATCCGTACTACTATGATGCGTAACAGTAAAGCCGTATCAGTTTGTAAGAAATGACCCTTAACGTAACCTCAATACGTGACGGTACGGCTAGTGGAGACGTCTATTGCATTTTATCCATACCACTTTGGTGCGTTACAGTTAGTGCTGTTACAGTTTGTGAGAAATGACCCTTAACGTAACCTCAATACGTTACAGTATGAATAGTGGAGACGGAGTACTGTTCCATTACTGTTCCACTATGACGCGTAACAGTAAAGCTGTTACAATTCGTGAGAAATGGCCCTTAACGTAACCTAAATACGTTACGGTATGAATAGTGGAGACGGAGAACTGTTCCATTTTATCCGTAGTACTATGACGCGTTACAGTAAAGCTGTTACAGTTTGTAAGAAAGGCCCTTAACGTAACGTCAATACTTGTCGGTATGGCTAGTGGAGAAGGCTGTTGCATTTTATATGACCCACTTTGACGAGTAACAGCTGTATCAATTCGTATTAAAGGCTCATGACGTAACCTCAATACATTATTACAATACGGCTGGTCGAAATACCCAAATAATCGGTAGATCTGAAATTTCCTGTTTTACTCAAGGATCAACATGGTTTCTCTCTAAGAGACGCTCAATCAGCTCAATTATTTCAATTGGCGGTGAGAAATATTTTTTGTAAATCAAACGGTTTGTGTTATCAGTATAAGAGTTATGTATGATTCAGTGTGAGTTTTAATGAATTGTACGAGCATTTCTGAGATGTTTACGAAAGGAGCCGTTGCAAACGATACTACAAGTCTAATTGGAAAATTTTTTAGGCGTAATTCATTGAGGAAATAGAGTTTTGTCAGTATGAACACGCCTGAGGTAGCGTTTGTATGGCGAAACACGTGTTGCGGATTTGTAAGCCTCTTAATACCTACAAATAGTCAATAATCGGTGTTCCCGCGCAAAACTAATTCGACTGCAGACATGGAATGATCAGAGCAAACACCAGTGATAAATTTTTAGCAATTTTGTTTCATTAACAATTCATTATTTTCATTTTAATTTCATTAGCGACCCGATGATCAAAAAATAAGCTCCGTCATGCGTATGTCCATGCACGAAACGAATTTTGATTGGAGATCACAGTTCGCTGCTCATTTCAGATGAAAAGGATGGCCGAAAACATTTCATTTCGGTGGTAAAATGAAAACGTTTTGCTTTTTTTGTAACGACTGCATTGATGGACCTTCCATTCGCATTTATTATTAGGTAATTGTATTTTTTATAACTGATTTCCATTTAGATTGCAAACCCATTTTGTTGTTGAACATCATTTCAGTTTTTCATTAGGATATATTGAAACACGAGGTGTGAATTTATTTGATATACGGTTTGATGAAAATAGCGACATTTCATTTGGATGTTACTACGTGAATACACCAAAGGGCGGTTAATATTTGGAAAATATGCATTGTTGAATGAAAATCATTCGATCAAAATATTCATCGTCATATTCACAAATCTTCAATGAAGCGTTCACTTTCAAAATTTACAACGGTTGGAAAATGGAATATTAGGCTAACAGATCTGCATAAACTCCTTAAGTCAACGGAATTTTGGGGGCAAAAAATTACAATGGAATAATTCAAAAGACAAAACAGCTGAATTGAATTGCAATTGATTAATGTTTGCAAATAATTTGAGGCTTCATACAACCGTTGAATTTATAAACAATTGTATAGAATTACGTTTCGGCATGACGGCATGACCACGGCCGAAAAACCGAAAAAAGCTTTGACACAAATGTAAGGTTATTGGTTCAAGTGAAAGAATGCAACAATAAACTATCAATATTGATTAATTGCACTAACTTCTACGTGAAAATCCCAATAATTCATCCATTTCTCCTCCCCGTTTCGGATGATATTCGTCTCAACAGGAGCTGAAAACTCCACTACAAATATCGTCTTGGTCTGATGGTCAGGAAGAACTACATCAGGCTCATTGGCTCACATGAGCCTGAAGGTGTGGAACGAATAATTCCGAAAAATTCAGTGCTTTTTGTTCTCCACAATGGAGTCAATATTCATTAGCCACTCTCTCCTGGTCGGAAACCATACGGAGGAGGCGATCCAAACTCCTGATGACTTTAAAGTCTCCATCTAGTACTACTTTGTCATTTAGACACTCCCAGAAGCTCATGGCCTGCCTGTTATCGGGGAAAGTACAACTGTGGAACGGACGATTTGGGATGCAAACTCTTATGGAGGTGCATCATTTTTCGGGCTTATACTTCAACAAATTGATACAGCTCCTATTGGATCTATTTCATTACTTCAACCGAGCAGAGTAAGATTGAAAGGCCAAGCATATTCGTAACAGCGACTTCGTTATTTCCTGACAGTTCCGGAGACCAGAGTCGGGGTTTTTGATATACTTGTCGTGGAGAGATGTCTTCACTGCTTCACCTCTTGTGAATGGCTGTATTTCAACCCAAGGTAAGTTTCCGTAACTCTAATATCCAGATGGTACAAAATGCTTCCACCTACAGGTTGTACATCTTCTGAGATGAACTGTTGCACATTTGTCTATCACGAATTTCATACCGGAAGAGTACACGCAACTTTCAAGGACTGATGAAGATCGTTTCCTCCAGCAGAGGCAAGAAGTTCAAAATCATCCATATGAAGCAAATGCCTAATGTCTCCGGTTTCCGGGGGTGCCACAGCTGAAAACTCTGGCGGTGGGTGGGTGCTTGATAGTTTTTCTCCACCAATAAGTGATAGGTTCTGTCCGGAGCAGCAATGTTCTTGGGACGGACAAGGGCTCTTTGAACATCATCCGGGGGTCTGCAAATCATTGAGCTCAGTCTTTCGAAGCTCTCTGCTGAAAGCTTCGAACTGCGCTAAGACTAGAGTGTTTAAGCTGAGTGGCCGCGGGTGTTTATGAATGTCCTTCCTGATCAGCGGTAGGCAGGATTGTCCACAACACGCGGATGCAGTTCAGATAAGCGAGAAGGTTCCTCGCAGAACTTGAGTTTTTCCGCGATGTTTCTCAGTCTATCGAGGCAGTGCTCTTTGATGATCAGTAGCACACCTTGACTAAAAGTGTGATGGATACGTCGTAGTTTGGCGGCGCCACACTGCGGGCGTTAAAGGCCTGTTTGCCGCCCTGTAATCCATCACACATTGGATACGAGACATGTGTTGTCTCGCCAACTTGACTTAGCATCCATCTTGTGTACCCGCTGTTGAATCTTTCGGACCACAATATTTCGTCCTTGTGATTCGTTAAGAGATTGGACGGCGCTGTAGAAGTGGTGTTAATTTGCCAGATGTCAGCCTGTTCTGTTAGAATACAGAGAATTTCTACATCCAAACAAGCTAGTTTTTGAGGCTTCAGGGGTCTGATTCTATGGAGCGCCCTACGTGTTCTACGTGTACTGCTGGCACCAGAGGGGGAATAGTGTTCTTTCTGTCGGGTGCGACTGGGCTGATGGTCCTGTTTTGCACCAGTTGCTCGGGTGAATAGTGGCGCCACTTCTTGTATATACAAGCTGATTCACGGTGGATAGCACATTAGACGTTTCTGGTGAACCAGACAACGGATCACTTTGAAAATTTAATGGAGGGCATATTCGGACATTCTCTAGCCAAATAAAATATTTTCGACAATGCGGTGTTGCCGCTTCTATTAGAAAGCAGTAGCAACTTTGATTTTTCAAATAGAACACTCTATATAT
>NW_019290406.1:99899-113532 GCF_000500325.1 Leptinotarsa decemlineata
TGTCGAAAATATTTTAGTTGGCTAGAGAATGTCCGAATATGCCCTCCATTAAATTTTCAAAGTGATCCGTTGTCTGGTTCTCCAGAAACGTCTAATGTGCCATCCACCGTGAATCAGCCTGTATAGAGTAGGGAGGGTGTGTGTGAGCCCATAGCACTTAGGCCAAATGTGACCTAAGTGCTGTGGGAACATCCTTCCAAGGAGTTGTTCTTCTGAGTCATCGTCCATCCTGTCCTTTCCAGAAAAATGGACAGGTCTCTGTGAGACATCTCTTCTATATCAGCAGAGGTAGGCCAAGACTCACCGAACATACAATCTCTTAGTGACAATAACTCCGGACTTTCGCATAGGATATACCTGACAGTTTCATCTTCCTGTTCCTAGTGTGTGCAGTTTGGCTAGTTCCGCAATTCTCAAAGTCATCAGGCCGTAGATGCCACTGGGTGCCAGAATTCTTAGTCCAGCCGCTTCCTTGGCTAAAGAGTCAGCAATGCGATTACCTTCACTCCTACTACATCAAAAACATATTTAAATCCGGTTTATGTGGGTCCCTTCACATATGGGCGTAGTTGGAAATGAAAGAGCTGACAAACTAGCGAAAGAAGCAGTTACTAACCCGCTAACAGATACAGTGTTACTTGCTGTTCACACGGATCTGAAATCTCTATACAAGCAAACGATCATCAATAGCTGGCAATCACAATGGAATAGTTCGTCAGCAAAACTTCATGAGATAAAACAGTCAGTATCTCCTTGGAAAAACAACCCCAATGAAAGAAAAGCCCAGGTCATTTTATCTCGTCTTCGTCTAGGCCACACGAGAGGAAAAGAGGAAGTCCAGGGACACCCTGTATAAAATATTTTAAAAATTCGTAGATGCTCCAAAGTTGCTGGAATGCTACAAGATGACCCTCACAATTTTGGACAATTTCCAAACCATATCAATGAAAATTAGTCTTCAATGATGACTCTTTCAAGATCAAAAGAGAAGAAACAATAAAAATGTGTCCGATACATGAATTCAGGCCCCGGCTTTTCCTTCCTTATGAGATTATAAAATGATTCAGTAAAGAACTGGAGAAACTATCACCTTTTAAATTGATGAAACTCACCTGTACTCGAACTTCTGGCAAATTCACCTTCATAGCAAGTTCCTCCCTGCTATACACGTCAGGATAGTGGCTTTTCTCGAAAGCTCTTTCCAGCTCGTGAAGCTGGTAGGTCGTGAACGTGGTTCTGTTCCGCCTGTGTTTTTTCTTGCAGTTGTCGCTGTCTGTATGCCCGGAATTATTGACGACTCCCTCGTCTTCTGACCCGCTTCCTCCGGTGCCGGATCCGATCTTTCCGTAACGGAGTTCTGAGACGCCATCGTTGGAATTGCAACTTCCTTCGCCTGGAAATCAGAAATTCGTATTGAATTGTACACCTTATTCAAATTTCCATGAAAGGGGGTTGCATCGGTTGGTCTGGTTCTTTTGAGGCGCACATTTGTGAGCATCATCTAGATTCTATAATAATAATAATAGTAATGAATTATTCTTCATTTCCATAAAATCAACTGGAGATATAGCAGGTTAGAGGTTATGAAACAAAGCACTAAAACGTATGTCAAATGCTTAAAATACAATCCATCGAATGAATAAAATTATATAAAATGACAGGTTGAGAGACAAGGTGATAAAACAAGTACGTATAAAGACATCTAATCAGAATTATTGTATTTCACTAGTTCGGACTTCCATTGTCTGATAAATAAAATGATTTGAAATCCCTGAAACAACTAGAAAAGAACAATTAAAAATGAATAGCTGAAAATAACAATTACGTTAAGCAAAAATAACCTGAAATGAAATAATAATAGTGAAATAAAATACAAGTAAAAATAGAACGATTGAACAAAAAATAAAGAAATAAAAATGAAAATAAAAAGTCAAGAGAATCCAAGCCACGTTAGTTCACGACGTTTCGATTGTTAGTATCTACAATCGTCTTCGGGTGATGACTGGACTGATTCCTCCGAGAGATGACTATTTATAGGTCGTTCGAGTACTTTCACTTATCCCCGCTTTCCATTTTTTCCGCTTCACTGGTTCAGTGGAAGATGACCGTTTGGCGGGAGTTGGCCATTTTTCGCTTGATGATGGGTGTCCATATGTTGCGTATCTCTACGCTAGCTTGGCTGAATACGTTGTTGGACAGCATGTATGCGGCTTTCTTGAATTTTCCCTCAAACCAATGTTCCTCTCTGTGTATGATCTCAACTTGGGACCACTCGATGTTGTGTTGATGGGTTCAAACATGTTCTGCTATTCCTGATTTGCTGGTTTCCCCTCGCTGTGTGTGTTTTTTGTGCTCAGCAATGCCTCTTAGTTTCACCAATATAGGATTTTCCGCACTCACAGGGTATCCGGTAAATGCAATTCTTGGAATCGCAGTCCGCGTTTGGTGGCCTGGTTTTCGTGAGGCTGCTACGGATAGTGTTGCCGGATCTGAAGCAGGTTCTGATGTTGTACTTGGAACCAATCCTTCTTATCCTCTCCTATGATCCTCTGATGTAGCAATCATTGGTTGTGACGGCATCTCTTCCTTGCCAGGCTCCTGCTGTCTTTCAGCCAAAGTATTTTCTACCATCGCTTTGGAGTAGCCATTCCGTTGAAGATCAGTTTTGATGATGATTTTAATTCTTCTTTTTTAGTTGTTTCAGGGATTTCAAATCATTTTATATATTAGACAATGGAAGTCCGAACAAGTGAAATTCATCATGAAATACTGTCAACGGCTTTATAGTAGTAGAGTTTCAGTATACTTAGGTCGGTTCTTCGTCTAGTATTTCTTATCATTCGATCGGAATAATGATTACAGAAAGGTACGGTTAATAAATCAAGTTCTTTGGTCTACATGTTGATCTATAAGATAATTTAAACATAGAGCGAATTATATACTTTTTAGTTTTGAATATTTTGTTCGCTATAATAAAGGTGCCCCAAAATACAACACCATATTGAATAATACATTGATCATTTGCATAGTGATATATCTTTATGCTGTTCAATGAGACTTGGTCCCTTGTTGCTCTGCTATAGAACAGAGCCTTGAGTTCAGTTTATTGACGTATATATCCTATCTGACATTGCTATCAACTATGACATCCAAAAATTTCAAATCGTTCATTTCTGGAACAGGTTTATGATCCAATTTGACGTAAGTAAATGCATTCCTGTCTATTTAAAAAAGTTCTGGAAAGGATTAGTCCTGTTTCATTTGTGTTCAATTTTAATTCGTTCTCCGCACACCACCTGAACATTTTTTCCGCTACCTCAGATAACCCTCTGGAGAGAATCCTTGAATCGGATCCAGACACTGTTACCCACGTATCATGTGCAAATTGACAGACTAGACGTTCACCAAGTGACTGTGAAAGGCCATAAGACTGTTGCTTTACCCCTCCAGTAAAATGCAGACGTCGTATCACAGCCAGTTATTGCGTGTAAAACTAGTACATGATGTTGACTCTTTGCAAAAGTAGATGAACTTTTTGACGAATATATTTCGGCTTGACTTTGAGATTTTCCTGGCTTTAGAAAGAAAATAGTTTTTTCAGGTGGAGTTCGAGCAGTAAGAAGTATGAGTAAGTCTACATCTTCACCGACAACAATAGTTGTATTTGTCAAATTAAATTGCTCTATAGCTGTTTCAATAATCAGTACGTTGGCATCGTTATTAGCCTGTTCAACCAATATATTTCCAAATGAATACTACTGGAGTTTTTTTTGGTGATCGAAACACGTGTCTGTTAAAAATAACGATTTGGTGTTGGGAAAAAACTCCAGTAATATTCATTACTACACCAAAAGTTTCAAACAGTGCATCATAAGTACAATATATTTCCGCCAATAAACTTATCATTCAACATTGAAATGAATCGAGATTTGTTGTGAGTGTTTGCAAGAAATATTGCTACTAATAGAAAAATATTTTTACTTAAATTACAACTTCAGAGATGTATATACATGGCATACTTATGCATATAATGACGATTACAACTTTTACAACTTTTTAACTCGTCGTATCTCAGAAACGGTGGCTTTAAGAAAAAAAAGTATTGATACATTTTTTGTAGAGAATTTTATGATCTACAATTTTTAGCTGAAGTTATTTTATGATAAAACTCACCGTTTTCCTGAAAATCGAGAAAAACAAATTTTTTTCGAGATTTTTTACCTTTACACCACGAATAAATTTTTTTCCAGGCATCGCAATCATTCGGGATTCTCAAATATTATTTTTAACTATGTTTTGGACGATTACACGCATTTGCAGCTTGTAAATTTATGTACCTTCACTCTTATTTTTTAGTCTAATTTGACCGTTACTTCAAATGAATAGTAAGGAAACTGAGTGTAGAAAGGACTGACTTTCAAAATCCAAATAGAGATCATATGAAAACTGACACGAAATCGATGTGATCGATTCCGTAAAACACATCATGATTCTTCACCTCGAATTAACGAGTCTTCCCACAAGAACTTTCAAACTTGACAATTGATAAAAGTCATTTTGTTGAAGCTACATCTGCAATGTCGTGAATGAATTTGAGTCCACTGGTTCAGTAAATAATCGACCAACACCAGTACGTTGACGAAACGCATCACTGTCAACGGCAAGTACTATATGTCGTACTTCTTTTGGCCTGAATTGAATGATCTGAACACCAACGACATGTGGTTTCAAGAGGACAGCGCTACATGTCACACAGTCATGGCACATTGGATAATATGCACTATTTTTTCATATAAATTTATAGAGAGGAAGCGCCCAAATGGAAGACGCTATACAGTTTCATGAATGTATCTCTAGTGTGTCTATGATTCCCTCCCGAATCCTTCGACATTGATGATAATGGTATTGTTAGAATTAGGTACTCGATCTACCTGAATAGAATCACATCTCCCCCGGGCGGCAATCAAGCAATAGAATACAATACAAACATGCCACCGATGTTGTATATCATAACCTAATGATTCAGTGTCCACACTATCTAGCTAACTATCGCTATCAAAAGCTCCCCCAATTATTTACCAATGCAGAAACACATAAATTACCACCCTATCAAACAATCTCGACACATTTTATAAACAACTAGGCTCCGGTAAAACTTAAATGCTTGCTATTGAAATCATTTATTCATGGTCATTAGTTGTCGAATGTTACAATAACAAATTATTGATTGAAATGAAGGATTTCTCGAATCAACAGTAAATATTCCCCTGATAATATGCTAAGAATCGCACGTTGAAAGGTACGAGCTTGTTAATCCCCAGTTCCACAGTTTTCGACCTTTGTTCTTTTTCGACCCATTGCCACGTAATTGAAGAAGGTGTAAAAAGGGTGAAAAGTTTGTTAACCTACAGAGAAAGAGTATACAACTGTCGGTCAAATCGATGTTATTGATGTTTTCCTACGTTTTGTATTCAAAATTTTTGAAAAATATAATTCTAGACCAAATAAATGTGATTCAAAAACGTATAGCTGATGGTTATGTTATACAGTGCCTTCCTTTCAAAACTTCCCACCCCTAGTACTTCGTTTAGCAGGGAGAATTTGCCGTAGGCAAAAAACACGTCAATTCAGATATCGAGGGGGAAGTTTAAAACCAGTGCCAGTGGTATTTTAGGCTTAACCCCCTTACCCCTAGCTACCCCCACTTAATAATTTTAAATGGTACCCCCCTATCTTGTAACACATCATTTTAAAGATTTTAAAAGTGAAAGTGCAAGCACTGGTTGTGACGGCTTCTCTTCCTTGCGAGGCTCCTGCTGTCTTCTAGCCAAAGTCTTTTCTACCATCGCTTTGGAGTAGCCATTCCGTTGAAGATCATTTTTGATGACGTCTGTTTCCTTCTCGAGACCTTCCTTCGTATTACAAAGCCCAAAAGCACGGTCTAATAGAGTCTTGAAGATTCCTCTTTTAGTCGATTGATGGTGGTTGGATTCGTGGTTCAGATACTGTCCCGTATGAGTGGGTTTTCGGTATACAGATGTTTCCCACTTAGTGTCGGTCCTCTTCACCAAAACGTCTAAGAATGGCAATTCGTTGTGGATTTCCTTCTCCATTGTGGAATTGATGGAAGGTCTCACGCTGTTGATGTGTTTCAGTAGGGCGTCTAGTTCAGTATTCCCATGGTTCCATATTATGAAGGTGTCGTCAACATATCTCAACCAGACTCGAGGTTTCTTGTGGGCTTCTTTAATGGCCAGAGTTTCAAACCATCACCAGTCATAGCCACACTATATGTTGGCTACGACTGGTGAAAGTGGCGATCCCATTGGCAGTCCCTCATCTTGTGTGAAGAATTCGTCCTTCAGTTGGAATTTCAGTGGGATTCCAAATCATTTTATATAGTAGACACTGGAAGTCCGAACTAGTGAAATTCATCATGAAACATTGTCACCTTCAAACAAACATAGCTACATTTGCCAAGCTGTAAATATTTTTATGGAAACTTTGAGGCCATGATATTCAAGCAAGCACTCTGAATGGAGTAAGAAAGTTATGATGAATCTGATGAATCTAATATATCCTGAAGACTTCGATTTCTACTTCTTTTATTATACAAACGTGTATAGATCTAATTATCTATTACTTTTGACCAGCCACTACGACTTGAGAAGTTGACACACGATATGGTGCGAACTAAGCACATTTTAAAACCTAATTTAATCTGACCGCAATAAAATCACTCCTGCAGTTTTCCAGATTTGCATACATGTCAGACGCGATTAATCTGTGTATTATGTTCATAGGGTAATTCCTGATGTGCGTTTTTAGTATCATGCAATGTTCAAATAAATTTCGTTCCTAATAAAAGTCACATTGAATTTATACAACATTTAATATCAGGTAGTATTAAAAATGGCCGGTAGCCGCAGCTGATTAATGGTTCGTTATTTGAACTGGTTAACAAAGTGATGAAATGTTTCATATGCCAAACACTAATGTGAAAATAATTATGTGTGATTTTTTCAGTAGTTTGGGAGGAATTGCTTTTGAAAATTTTGTGCTTCTGGCAAATTCGGTTTGAGAATTGGATTGTTTCGAATATTACACGTCGAATATCACAAAATATTCAACCTAGGCATTAATAAAAACAGCAGGTTGATTACCAGCCTAGCCAGATTGAAGCTGTCAAAGGTCGGTTGGTTATATCTGAGGGCCTGCCTCTTGAATTAAATCTCATGTTCAGTAGCCACCAGATACTTTCATCATATATATATTGAGCAGAAGGAAATTATTTTGGAGTCTACAGGGTGTCTCAAAAAGTGTGACATATAGAAGTTGTGTTTTCTTGAATGGAACACCCTGTATTTCGTTACGCTTTCGAATAGGTCAGGAAAAATAGTATGATTTCATATGAGGTATAGTCGAAGTAACCGATATAGTGCATAGTTGAATCTGTCGGCGATCTCAAAGGCCAAAAAAACAAATACAGATGAATGAAGCCTCTGTCAACTAGTCCACTTGGACTGTCGACTTGCCGGTTCGTATTGGATGATTTTAACTAACCGAGTTTTATGATTGGCTGAAGAGTCATGAAATTAAATTTGAAGTCAGGTTACGGTGACGAATAGAATGCGAGGATGATTATAAGAGTCGTGTTGTCACTGTTCCGTTCAGGAACTGATCGCGATTTGAGTGTTGAAATTCGATATTGGTACAGTTATAATTACTTAAAATTTTTGTTACCTGTTCAAAATGTGGCGTCCTTGGACAAGTACTAATAATAATAACTAGTGTGATAAAAACACAGACTTTTTCCTGTGTAGAGTTTGCAATAGCAACTGAAAGCATAAGGAAGAAATTGAATACTTCCGGCCATAACGTGAGCTGCTGTGACAAAATTGGATAAAGAAACTGGGAGTTAGTTTTAAAATAATGAACAAACATCGAGCAGTTATGAAAAGCACAAGAATAGTGGAATTGTGTAACAAATACTTAGAACAAATAACTAAATATAGACAAGAATAACTCAACTTTTCTATTTGGACGAAACTTGGTATGACACTCACGACACAGTCACGAAAGGGTGGACTGATGGTTCGATAATGTGTACGCCTAACATGTCTGCAAACAAAGGATCGCGTCTAATCATTGTGCATTGCGGAGGAAGTAAAGAAAGGGTTCTGAATTATTTGAAATTATGTGAAAAAAACTTGAGGACTGCAATGTTGACTATCATGAGAACATGGAAGCTAATATTTTTGAGGAATAGTTTGAAAACATATTGATCCCAAATTTGGATGCGAATAGTGTGATAGTTCTTAACAACGCTTTCTATCATTCGCGACAGCTCATCAAAGTACCGAATAAAAATTCGAGGAAAGATGAAATACAAAGTTTTTTGATGGATAACAATTTCTATTTTGAAGATATCTATACCAAAAACCAACTTACAGACAAAATCATTTGAAAATTGTATGCCTTCGAGAGTATTGACAAATGTATGGACACACCATACTCAGACCTCTCCCTATTTGTGTGTTTTCAATTTCATCGAGTTGAATTGGGAAAATTGAAACAAAGCATCAGGCTAAAAATTTGATAAGTAGGTAATGGAGCTAGTTAAAGAAAAATAGCCCTTATTATTTCCCTGGACGAGTGTCTCATTATTCAAGTATACACATAGGAAAAAATCGAGGCAAGTCAAATCTGGTGATCTCGCTGGCCAATTTTGTGTCCCTCCACTACCAATCAATATTTTCGAAAAACACATATTCAAAAGCTATCTGACACTGAATTTGAAATGTGCCGTATCGACTTCACGTAGCCCGTAAAATTTGAACATTCACCTAAGTTTTTGAACAGCCCACTTTTACCACGAGGTATGAATGCAAATTTTTATGCTTTCTTCCGTGTTGTTGAGTTTTGTATGTGTTGATCTCAGTGTTCCAGTTTGTCGTATTTTTAGATAGTCCTGGAATATAAAGTTCACGTTAGTTATGAAAGGTGATGGAATTTGTTGAGACAGTAACTGTTGTTATTTATTTTCGAGATGTTGGAAAGTGAAAATCCCCATTAATTATTTATTCGATTTCAAAATTGTATTCGATGAGTTTTTGTAAAACATATTCACAGTTCTATAAATCAACAACTTATTGTGAAAAGGCATAGGGTAATCAAACAGTATTTAATAAACGCAAGCCATTGCAGCAACAGGAAAAAACTATAATTATCCCCAGTCAGATAATAAGTATATGAGCTATTTTGCCTGGAAATTCATCGTATTTGTACCCATTTCCCGTGTTTGCTTTTCCTAAAAATGGTCTGTTAATAACGCATTTGTGCCTATTACGTTCTACATTGTTAAACAAGCGGGGGCATATTTAAGGCCAATAAAAAAGTCCTGCATGCGAAAAAGCAATTAACAATTACTGCTCTTATCGCAAATCTGTTGTGTTTATAATTAATGCAAGGTAATAACAGCGCACGAAACGTCTGGATCAATGCCTCTAATTGAATAATCAATTGTTTCACTTAAAGGAACCACCGAAACGTTCAGCTGTTTATAAACTTGCGAGATATACCGTGGTTGTTAGCGGAAGTTCGTTCTGATGTTTCTGTAAATTTCGGGGCTGAAGAAAAATTAAATTTTTAGAGTTTCCTCGATAAGTGTAGCTGTAATCTTGAGATAAATCTTTTCAAATGCAGGAATAACTTTTCAAATTTCGATATGATCGTGCCCACTAGATGCGCGTTAGAAGACGATGAGAACTCTCAGCGGCAAAAATAATCTATGAAGGAAAAACGGGGATTAATTTTAAACTGAAACAAACAACCAAAAAGAATATTGTCAATGTTAGTCACTTTATGACGTCGATATGTCTACTAGGAAACAACCTGCTTTGAATTCAGACGACGAAAAACAAAAAAATAATAACCTACTCGTGAAAAAATCGGAAATCTAGGAGAAACAATTTGAAAGATATAAATGAATATGAAGCTCGACCAATAACTTATATATGGATTCATCCCACACTCATTCCAAAAGTTGAAATAGCAATGACAAATACAGTCAAATGAATGGAGGAAACAACAGAAAATAGTTCCAAGGAAGATTCCAACCATTCTGAAGAAAAGAAGAAAAATAGAGTGCTCAGGAAGCTGCAATATTACAATTCGCAGATTATATTCAGAATTGATCTGTGTTCTGTAACGCAAATCTACAAACCCCAATTCAAAATATATGAAATCGACAGGATAGTGGAAAATTATGGACACACAGTAAAAATGAAACTGCCTGCTTATCATCCTGATTCAAACCCTATGGAATTAGTTCAGGCACCTCTGAAGCAATATGCAGTTGATAAGAACGTACTTGAAGTTTCGTTTCCTGAGGAAAAAGAACCTGATCTTGATTTAGACATTGACAATATGATTGGCTATGAAATTACAAGGTATAGTGACGATAACCACTTACCTTGTAATTTAAACAGTCACTTGAAAATCGATGCACTGAAAACGGCATATTATGAGACTGTTTATCCTCTGCTGAAATATGGAATATTAGTATGGGAAGGGAATGCACAACTGGAACGTATTTTTGATAATGCAAAAACGTCGAGTGATACATCATTTGAGAGGTCTTTTGTCCCTCTATTACTTCTGTATTTTCTTTTTCGAAATTGGTTCATTCGTTATTGAGGACTTGAATTTTGAACATTTCATTAAAGAAAAAACAGAAAATTCGCTGTCGCTCATTTTATTGAGGAAATCCACAAAAGTAATATCAATGACCTCCATCTATTTCCTTACAATGATACAGTCTACTTTAGAAAGCGTTCCTTACATTACTGTAGATGTCCGGAGTCAGAAATCGGCATTCCTGAACAATTATCTGTCGCAGCTCTTCTAAAGTCTATCCAAATCCAAGATAGAGTAAAACAAAACAAAACCGAAGCGTGATGTTCACGTGATCGCCCAGTGTCAGATGGAAAGGGCAGCGTTCATTGGTGAATTCGCCTTCTTGGTACGAGTTTGGTACCAGCGCAGGATTGTAATCAGTCGTTTGCGTGTTTGAGTGACGTGCGTTAAAACATATTGTTTAAAATTGTTTTCCAAGAAGTCCAGTACAGACACTTCTGATGACACTGTGAGCTATCCTCTGAGTCCAGCCAGGAAACGATCCAAAAAAGGCATTTGAGTGTTGAGATGAAAGAAATGATTTTAAATGTGTTCAAGAAAGAGATGGAAGAAATTGAGATATCGACTGTCAACGAAGTCGTATCGAAAGTTTCCGATAAAATTGGAGTGTGTTGCGCTTCGATTTACAATGTTTTACGGGAATATAAACAAAATCATACATTTTCCAAACCGAATACAAATCAGAAACGTCAAACCATTATAAAATCAATAGATGATGCTGATGAACATGCAATCAGGAGGAAAGTGCATCAGCACTTTTTCAGAAATGAAATACCCACGATAGACAAAGTACTCACAGAAATAAATGAAGATGTTTTATTGCCAAGTTGTAAGCGGTCAACATTCCATAAAGTATTGAAACATTTGAATTTTGTATGAAAAAAACGAGGGCGCAATAGTTTATTATTGGATAGAGAGGAAATTTTGTCATGGAGGAGAGAGTATTTGACCAAAATCAATTAATATAGGGAACAACAGAGAACAATTTATAATGTGGATGAAACCTGGGTTAATGCTGGTCATACTACCCCCAAAGTTTGGATCGATGAAACTGTGACCTCATCTAGGAGGGCCTTTCTAGATGGACTATCCACCGCATTAACAAATCCATCAGGTAAACTCATATTTATATTAGGACCTGCCTTCCCATCGAGTTAATATAGGTGGATGTGAAGAATTTTGTAGCTCAGCATAACACCACGTTCAAATTTGCAGATCTCAAAGTACTTTTTAATGAGGCTGTGAAAAGAGTCACAGCTGAGAAATTGTGTTCGGCATGTGATATCGGAAGTCGAGACAAAGATGTGGAAACTTGATAACCTAATAGAGGCACAAATCGAGCCACTGATAATTTAGATTGGTAGGGATGACACTTCTGATGAAGGGACAAATTCATCCAGTTGAATAATTTTGATTAATATTCCTTTTGATTTTATCCAAATTGATTCCTCTACATTTTACAAAATTATCAATAAAGAAATAATTACGTCTCTTTTCATATAATGCTTGAGTGCGCTGTGAAAAATCCAATGAAAATCTTTTCATATTACACATATTATCTGCATTTTTCCCGTTAAACTGCAAAACTTGTGCATTTCACTCGTTATTATAAAAAAGTTTTCCTAAGTATGATATAGCATTTGCGATCAACAAGATGTTGGTTCTGAATACGACACTGACCAATTCTTGGGATTTTCAATATCACGTGCGTAGGGCGTGTCAATGTTTACATCCACTCTATCTTGGATTTGGATTTGCCTTAGATTTGTAGAATTTATTCAATCACTAGTAAACGTTTTGAAATGGACGACACTGTTAGTGTTTTCTGTACTGGTAGTTTTTGTTGAATCTAGTTGTCGCAGAACAAAAAGTAGATAGTTAGCTACTGTCACTTCTATATTCACTGTGTTCCAACATGGTTTATTCTACTTTAGAAAGAATAGAAATTTTTGAAACCTATTACCGAAATAATGAATGTGCTAAAGCTGCTGCTAGAATTGATAATACGAATCATCCAGACCACAACGTGAGCCATCAATACTGTAACAAACTAAAGAATTAACTGTCTCAAACAAATTTATTTCTAACAATATTTCACTATCACAAACTATCACAAATTTATTTACAACACTTAGCAACTAACGCTCAATTCATTTCCAATATTTGAATTCCTTGTTTAGCGCTAGATTCACTTTCTGAACTCCATTGCCCTCTTGGGACGAGAAGCCGGCCTTATATATCGGTAACGATCGTTCTAGAATTCTGTAGTCGTTTCGGTACGCAACTAGAGTTTAACCGGCGGTTGCCGACTGCATTCCTTTCCGGTGATGTCATGTGTTTGTCCGCTAGCCGACATATCGGTCAGGGGCGGCTTCAAATTTGTTTACAATACGTTAAACAAATTCAGAAAACACTTTTATTTTTTATGTCTCCCACCAATTAAATAAACATGCTGAACAACTGAAACTGTAAACAAATGTTCGAGACGAGTATACTAACATAAAAAAGCTAATACAATGTATGTGGCCCGCGAAGTTTGAACAGTCATCATATTTTTTATCTATTATAAAAGCAGTACGAGGTCATGTGTAAACTAACTAACTTAATCGAAAGTAAGTATTGTAATATTATGAAAAATGAGAAATAGAACTTTCTGTTTTTTTTGGCATTAGTATTAGGCGAGTATTATATGAAAGTTTTATTTTTCATTTTTTTGCTGATCTCTTAACACGTAGTAACGGCTACATCCATCAATTCATTATATCTATACAATGTATAGATGGGGTCAAAATATCACCAGTACTTCATATAACTTTTTTTCCTAAAAGTCTTCGTAACCAAGTTACGGGCCCTCGAAGTTACAAAATGAAAAATGTTTTTCTTTGATAACTTTTCAAGTGAATATTCAAAATCATCCAAATTTTGGTAATTGACT
>NW_019290406.1:114058-149573 GCF_000500325.1 Leptinotarsa decemlineata
GGAATTCATTTGTTTAGTCAATTACCAAAATTTGGATGATTTTGAATATTCACTTGAAAAGTTATCAAAGAAAAACATTTTTCATTTTGTAACTTCGAGGGCCCGTAACTTGGTAACGAAGAATTTTAGGAAAAGAAGTTATATGAAGTACTGGTGATATTTTGACCCCATCTATACATTCCCGAGAGGAAAAGAGGAAGTCCAGGGACACCCTGTATATCAGTTCAATAATTCCCAGTTAACCATTAATTGAATAGATCCTTCATTTCAGGATAAAATACGTTATTCGATACCCTCATTATACAAACGAGTTTAATTCAGTAATTGTGTCCATTGCCACTAAACTACTCAATCTGTTAATGTTTGGACTTTTACCCAAGAACTAATCAACAACTAATCAGTGACTTACGAAGCTTGTTATACAAAACCTTGATAATTACCGTTTGGTATACTAATAATCTGTCAGAAACTGTTAATTCTCTACAGAATCAGCGGACGTCAAAGAGTAATAATTTAATAAGTTTCAGAGTTTTGACTTCACAATATTATGGAACGAAAACAGTGTTGAGTGAACTCTGTAAAATCCATTAGCAGCGCAAAAGATTGTTTCGATATAAGGTGGGCTTCATATTTTTCTAATCATCATTTCAGAAATAACACATCAAATGTGTGGACAGTACCACGGTGGTCCAAGAAGAACCCAGCCTTACCTAGAGATGGCGATAGTTGTTGAATATGCGCGAGCTAGCAAACTTAGTAGGCATTTCAAAAAGGCGGTACATCGTATATTATCTGAAAATTTGGACATGGGAGAGCTATGTGCAAGATGGGTTCACGTTTGCTCACACTCGAGCAAAAACAGTGTCGTAAACATGTTTCCTCCAGTATCCTAGTAAAATTACCCAATAATGATAAAGAAACTCAATCAGTTGAAATCTTTTGAGAAAATTAACTTGCTGAGCACAAAAAAACACACAGCGAGGAGAAATCAGCAAATCGGGAATAGCAGAGCATATTTGTACTCAAAATGAAACATCAAGTAGTCCCAAGCTGGGATCATCCACAGGGAGGAACACTGGTTTAAGAGGAAGTTCAAAGAAGCTGCTTATATGTTGTTCGACGACGTATTCAGCCAAGCTGGTGTAGAGACACGCAACATATAGAAACCTGTAATCAAGCGGAAAACGTTCAACTTCTCCTAAACCGGTGAAGCGAAGAGGGGTAAGAGGAGATATGTGATAAAAGCACTCGAATGGCCCGAGGACGATTGTAAATGCTAACAGTCGGAAACGTCGTGAAGTAACTAAGTAAGTCATCTTGGTTTTGGTCAGTTTGGAACCTGGCTCCCGTACCCTTTCAACTAGTTCTGGACTTATTTCTCCGAGATTTGACTACTAGGTCACACGAATGAGTTCACCTATACCCTCTCCCCTCTCTCCGCTTAATCGGTTTTAGCGGAAGCTGACCGTTTGGCGTGAGTTGGTCGTGTTCCGCTTGATTAGAAGCTTCCATATGTTCTAAGCTAGCTTGGCTAAATGCGTTGTTGTACAACATATATGCGGCTTCTTTGAATTTTCTCCTGAACAAGTGATTTCAGCTTGAGCCACTTGATGTTATGTTGATGAGTCCAAACATGCTCTGCTATTCCTGATTTGCTGGTTTCTCCTCGCTGTGTCTGTTTCTTGTGCTCGGCAATGCGATCTTTCGATGGCCTCTTAGTTTCACCGATATATGATTCTCCGCACTCGCAGGGTATCCGGTAAACGCAATTCTTGGAATCGCAGTCCGCGTTTGGTAGCCTAGTTTTCGTGAGGCTGCTACGGATAGTGTTCCCAGATCTGAAGCAGGTCCTGATGTTGTATTTGGACCCAATCCTTCTTATTCTTTCCGATAATCCTCTGATGTAGGGAAGTAAAAGCACTGGTTGTGGCGGCTTCTCTTCCTTGTGGAGCTCTTGCTGTCTTCTAGCTAGAGCCTGTTCCACCATCATTTTGGAGTAACCATTTCCCTGAAGGTCTTTTTGATGATGCCTAGTTCCTTTTCGAGACCTTCCTTTGTATTACAGAGCCCGAAAGCACGGTCTCGTAGAGTCTTGATGATTCCTCTCTAAGTCAATTGATGGTGGTTGTATTCCTGTTTCAGATACTGTCCTATTCGTGGCAGTTATCCAAAAAAGGCCGAAGACTATTGAGGAAAGATATATAGAAAATGAATATTCCGATAAAATACTTCTGAATATCATTGGATATTGCCCATAATAAATTCCGGATAACGTGCTTCCAAAAGGAATGTTCATGCCGGATTTTTATATCCCAAGGGGAAGTTAAATCACCATCGACGATAACCTAATATTTCACTCAATCGATGATTATGTTCGCCTAAAGGGTTGCAGGAAGATGGGGGAGGCGGATAGTCACTGCATTAGCGACTTTTCTGGTTGAAACGAAATAAAAACATCACGTTGAGTAATCTAAGTGGTGTTCCATTAAACCCGTCGTATCACGGCTGACATGATTACCAACACGCGATTCAACAAGACCGAGTGAATAACGCCTTTTAATTCCAACATTCCCGGTTACAATACCGCAACGTTCAAACTTCATTTTCAGTATTATTTCCAAAAGGGTTGGACTGGGAGCAGAATCCATTATTCTCATTATTGTTTGTCGAAATGACAAACTAAAACACCGAAAAACCTACAATCCAACACGTTGTACAGATTAAACTATCATAAATGCTATGTTGGTCAAACCAGGCGTTATCTTTAAATACGAGATTCAGATCATATGAGAACTTTGAATAACTTTCAACAGATTTTCTTGTTGTGAATAATCAATGTTTCAAAAATGTTCTGCTGTTTGCAGTCCAATCTGATTAATTCCAATATTACCAAAAATGTTCAGAAACATTTCAAAAAACTGACTAATAAATTATTTTGATACCAATAACTTACCAACAAAACGATTATAGGTCAATAAATACTTCGATGCTGTGGATTGTCGGATCATTTCTGTGTATGGATCTCCAGCTTCCTGAAAGAACTTTCTCTTCAAGTGGCCGTCGATGAATATCTTTGGAATACTTTTATCATAAACTCTGGTGCTCCCCAGAGATTCATAGTATCTACAACCCTCTTTTATTGTTTATCAACGACTTATTGAAAAAAAACAAGCATCCAATATATTGCTTTGCTGACGAAAGCACACTTGTCTCGTCATTCCATTTGGATTCCAAGACATAGGCTTCGCCTGCAGAAGGAGGTTGCATATCTTAAAGAAGATCTAGAAGTGATTTTGAATTGGGGTGAAAGTAATCAGGTTCAATTCAATGCCATGAAAACCCAGGCATCAGTTTTCTCCAAGAAGATAAATGTCTCCGAACCGGATATAATAATGTCAGACTTCAGTATCTGAATTTCGCCAATAATCCTAAAATTTTGACATTGGTCTCGAAATTTTGACTTCAAACTCAAAATTTCAAATTCATACTCGAAGTTTTCCGCAATTTCAACATTAATTCCGAAATTTTGACTTCAAACTCATAATTTTGTCTTCAAACTCGAAGTTTCGACTTTAATTTCAGCAATAATCTCGAAGTTTCGACTTTAATCTCGAAATTTTGACTTCATTATCTGAATTTCGCCAATAATCCCAAAATTTTTACATTAGTCTCGAAATTCTGACTTCAATTTGGACATTTCGACTACAAACTCAAAATTCAAATATCAACTCCAAAATTTCGACACGAATCTCGAAATTTTGGCAATAATCTCGAAATTTCGACTTTAATCCCAAAATTAGTCTCGAAATTTTGACTTCAAACTCAAAATTTCAACTTCATACTCGAAGTTTCGATTTTAATTTTGACATTTCGTCTACAATCTCAAAATTTAGATAGTAATTCCGCAATTTCAACATTAATCCCGAAATTTTCGCAATAATCTTGAAGTTTCGACTTTAATTTTAAAATTAGTCTCGAAATTTTGACTTCAAACTCAAAATTTTGTCTTCAAACTCGAAATTTCGACTTTAATTACGGCAATAATCTCGAAGTTTCGACTTTGATATCGAAATTTTGACTCCAGTATCTGAATTTCGCCAATAGTCCCAAAATTTTTACATTAGTCTCGAAATTCTGACTTTAATTTGGACATTTCCACTACACTCTCAAAATTCAAATATCAACTCCAAAATTTCGACACGAATCTCGAAATTTTGGCCATACTCTCGAAATTTCGACTTCAATCTCGAAATTTTGACTTTAAACTCAAAATTTTGACTCCAAACTCGAAATTTCGACATTTCGACCATAATCTCAAAATTTAGATATTTATTTCGAAATTTCGACATCAATCTCGAAATTTTGGCAATAATCTCGAAGTTTCGAGTTCAATCTCAAAATTTTCACTTCAATTTCGAAATTGAAATCGAAATTTCCAACAAACAAATAATAAAATATGTTGCCCTTCTGTGCTTCCGTACCGCTACTGCCTTCTTCTGAGTAATCTGGTATAATGTGATTCAAGGTAAAATTTCTGCCCTGAATTGTACCCGTGCGAAACCAGGACAGATCTATAGTCCAGAACACTGTCTCCAATTTTCCATATTATTCAGGAAATCACTGCATTTTCCACCCTTCCACATTCTTCGTATATGTTCTGACGGTAGTCAATTAATAATCCTTCCACAATTTCGCAAGACATCAACTTTAATTGGCCAGTCGAAAAAAAGATAAAGCTCCACTTTTATTTCGAAACAATTTACCGAACGGGATCTGCAACACACTCAAACACGCAATTAAGTCTCCTTCATCCTATTTGTCAATCTAGTAATCCTATCAAATATAATTCCCCGTCAAGGAAGCAGACGTCAAATTGGAGCGCTGTCAATACATGAGATGAGTAGGAATATACCATTTGCTCACGCCATTCGCTCCACGACAAAGTAGTCTTTCTGTAAGCTTCCTTTCTACACGGGGAATGGAGTGAAGAGAAGATTGGTACACATTTATTGGACTGTATTTATAATGACCTTGAGCTTTTCGATTTTTATTCAAAATACATACAAATGTTTGCAGTGCGTCAATTGGAAGATTTTGAATAATTTTTATAGAGATTCCATCACAACCACTTGCATTTTTATTCTTTACATTCCTCAAAATTTCTACTAATTCACTAATACTTGTATCGTACAATAACCTAACTTATCCTCAATTCTGACATCTTCAAGATTTATTAAGGGATCGTAAGGTACCACTATGTTCTCACTAAGGTTTTTGCAATCGAACAATAATAATCATTGATTTTATCAGGAATAAGTGATATTCTCACATGTTTTTTTTATTTTCCCGTAATATCACTGATAGCAGACCGTGTTTCTTTCATTTTATCAGTTGACTTACCAATTTGGTTATCATAATGGTTCATAGAGGTCATTTTTTTGTTATTTTGCTGATTCATGATTGCTATCGCGGTAACTCTGAGACCTGGAACAGTCTCTTTTAAGATCGAGAATATCATTGGTAGTAGAGCTCCGTAAGGCGTAAATATTGTGAAACCTTGAAATCCAGGGCCAGACAATGAGTCTTCATTAGAACTGTTGGACTGCATTGTTTGAAGCTCAAAAAGAAGGTGGAAAAAATGCCCGATATTCCAATTTTCAACTACAATTTATTGAAAAACTAACGAGTCACAGCAAAAATATTATTAAAAACTATATATACATTATATTATTGTTCATTACTGTCGTCGTTATTGATTTCATTGATGTATATTCTAGCTGGAAAGTAAAAATTTCGAGATTAAAGTCGAAATTTCGGGACAACAGTCAAAATTTTGAGATTATAGTTGAAATTTTGATTTTAAAGACGGAATTCCGTATATAAAGTCGAAATTTCGAATTTGCAGTCGAAATTTCGAGTTTAAAGTGAAAACTTCAAGATCAAAGTCGAAATTTTGAGATTGTAGTCGACTATAATGTCGATATTCCGACTATACTCCCGAAATTTTGACTTCTATCTTGAAATTTCAAGTTTAAACTCGAAATTTCGATAATAAACTCAAAATTTCAAATTTAATATAGATATTTATAATAATAATAATAAATGAATTTATTGACAGCTGAAATAACATGATACAATATGGAGAAAAACAAAATACAAATTTGTATATAGGATGCAAGATTGTACAGAGTTCATTCTTCCTCTTGCACCTTACAAAAAAAAAAAATGAAAAAGATGAAAAACAAAAAAAAAGTAACAAAGGACCTAAAATAAAATTGGAATTGTGATAGCGGGTACAGCATTTAATTCATAAGGTGGATATCGATGCAAACATAAGGATACTACAAATATTTTAGCTATAGCCTACAAGAGCCAATGTGTCATAGAATATATTCGGGTATTATTGATTTTTCAGAAGGTGTTTTTTCAGGCAGTACCTGAAACTGGAAACAGATTTCGACCGAAAGGAAGGTGGTAGGTTGTTATAGAATTCAGCTATCGTATATGTAAATGACCTTTTGAATAGTTCTATGGAGTGTCTAACAACATGGATCATTTTGTGCCTATTGTGTCTATTGACAATAACTTTATGAAATAATGTCGAAGAATGAAGAGCCCGCCTATCGTACATTTTCAGCCACCTAGCTTTTTTGAGTGTATGAGAAATCGGTTCTCTTTTCTTGATACCGTATGAAAATCTCAAACAAGAGTTTTGAACTCTTTGAATTTGTTGTTGCTCATTTTTATTCAGAAAATAATGATACACTACGTCACAATGATTGAAAATAGATAATATCAACGAATCACAAATGAGTAATTTGGTTTTTAGGCTCAAGACATGCCTATGAGGGTGTATTACTTTCATTTCCCCAAATGCTCTTTGAATCAATGTTGAAGTATGCTTTTTGAATTTGAGTTCATCATCGATACAAACTCCTAGATTTTCAACATGATTTACAACCGGTAAAATCTCCAAATTTTGACATCAATTTAAGAGTTTGAATTTAAGGTCAAAATTTTTACCATAATCTCAAATTTATTGAGCATATTAAACAACTTGAAAGTAAAATTTGTTCTGAATGTTATGCAGTTAGAGTAACTTCAATCAATTTGGGAATCAAAACTGCCAGAACGGTGTATTACGCCCTCGTTGAATCCCATCTACGTTATGGAATACCATTTTGGGGAGTTTGCAATTCATCACCACTTCTGTCTGTATTAGTACTGCAGAAACGGGCTATCAGGTATATTTGTAAAATTGAACCTCGTGATTCATGCAGACATAAATTCGCTGAGCAAAATATTTTAACAGTGATTGCTTTGTTCATTTTGGAAACGGTTCGCCTCATTTACAAAAATATGTCCCTATTTGCCATTCTTATAGCACCCGTTCCACCCGTTCCTTTAACAAATTTAGTCAGGAATGCTATTCATCACAATGAAGTCAAGATGTTTTATCACTTGCCCTCAAATTGCAGGCAAATTTGACCAACAAAATGTTTATAATAAGAAAAAACATAGCTGATAGACCCTATTATAATTTGCAAGAGTTCTATAATGATAAATTTACGTGACAAAATGTGCATATTTGAATTAACACAACCATGTTGAGACAAAATTTCAATGTTGAACTATAGTGTATGTTCTACCTTTACTTTTTTGTGGGTGTTTTTATATTCACATTTTATATTTCTATACTTACATTTATATGTATTTTTCACAAGCTTTGTCTTAATGACAATAAAGTATATCATTATTATCATTATAAAAGATTGTAAATTTTCAGGAATTAATTTTTTCCACGAAAATACACCGCCAAAACTCGATACATGTCCCATACTCTCGAAACAAATCTGACAGCTAAAAATAAACTTACTACTTTCGTCGATTCATTTTTCTTTATTTTTCCAACGTTCTTTCTACGCCCGAACATTAGCGATCAAAAGATTTCTATTCTCATTAGCATCAAAACCAGCAATGGAACGTCACCTTAATCGACATGTTACTCGATTGAATTTTAAAATGAAACCTCTATCAGAGCCTGTGATCTCCGCAGGCCTCTTTTGTGGACGGACGGTAGTGCTTCTAGCTAGTGATGTATACAACTTTAAATCAATTAGGCGGACTAAATTAAAGATAAATGGACTACCGTGATTATCGCGATCAACAAATCATTCCGAGTGAGAAGATGATTGAACTATCGTTAAATTAATGAAGTGCATGCCTACCTAATGGGTTAGGCAAGGCAAAAAGAGAGCAGAACCAAGAACGCCGGATTATTCATCGACTACATGCATGAGAGAAAATCGTTGTTACGTGTTTATCGCTAACACAACACTTTTTATAGTGGACGTGATCAGACGTGTACTAAGCTCTGCCGAAAGTGTGATTCACAATACTTCTTCCACGAATAATTTTGTTTGTGGCATTCCAATCCATTATTATATTTTCATTGCGGCAAAAACCCGTTTCTGATTAATTTATAGATACATTTCGAGCAGTATACGTTGTCAAATCATGTTTCGTTGTCTGCGAATGACGTTTCTGTAAGGTGACTCAGATCGAACGCTTGCCAGCGTTCTTGAAACACATTTTTTCGGAGTGTTCTGACCTTCAGCTACATACGAATTGTGCCATCCACCATGGCACTTCAATACTCCCACATCTTCCAGAGTTTTTGACGCAAATAATGACCTGTAAACTGATCCATCATTTTGCAATGAACGAACGAACAACGAATACATTATGATTCATCATAATGTACTCCATTGTAACAACAAAGGAGAGAAATGGCAATGCATCATAACGCTACAAGTTCATAATCGTAATATACAGAATACGTACTGCAAAGAAACGTAAGCCATCATATTCATTGTATTGAAATCTATAATTCAATGCAAATGTCGTTTCATTTGTTAATCGTTATTGTTACTGCGGTACTTGCTTTTCATGATAAAATCATCAAAAGTGACTAAAATAAAATTTGCTGATTCATCCAAGGGTCTTGACGTCTTAAGTATATTTTATCGAAAACAAAATCAACAGGTAGATTATAGTTTTACGTTCATTCTTGGAAGGCCAAGATTAGTTCCAGTCCCTTCTAAATTATTATAATCAGAATCGAGATTTATACAAGATCGCTCTTGAAAACTAACAAGACTTTTTTAACAACAAACGTAGGCAAAAACATTTTTTGGAATTCTACTCAAACAGGTCAAAAACTGAGGAATGTATAATCAGGAGAATATAAACTGACTTGTGGCTCACGCCTAAAACTGTATGTTGGCCAAACAGGGAGAACATTTTCCCAAAGAATTGAAGAGCATAGAAGTAGTTTTGTTAAAAGAAAAACCGATTCCACATTTGCAAACCATGCAGAAGGACATGACTTCAATCATGAATACGACGTGTTACATTCAGAAGAGAACAGTTTGAAATTGAAACTTCTAGAATGTTCAGAAATCAATAGATTCAAGAATTAGGGTAATTTACTGAATGGTCAATTAGAATTGAATAACTCTCCGTTACTAAATATTTTTTCAAATATGGAAACTGGGACATAAGCTCAGCTATAATTTAATTCATTAGAAACCCTGGTGAAACTCAGGTATTTGAAGGTACTGCAAATTGTAAAATTAGGTATATTAAGCACTGACTATGTAGAATATAGTTAGCAAAGAGACGCCCGAAGAAGCCATTGTATGGCGAAACACGTGTTGCGTTTTTGTAAAACTGTAGAGTCTTGATGATTCCTCTCTCAGTCGATTGATGGTGGTTGGATTTCTGGTTCAGATACTGTCCTGTGTGAGTGGGTTTTCGATATACAAATGTTTCCCATTTAGTGTCGGTCCTCTTCACCAATACGTCTAAGAAATGCAACTTGTTGTGGACTTCTTTCTCCATTGTGAAAGTGATGGAAAGACGTTGTTGATGTGCTTCAGGAAAATGTCTAGTTCTGCATTCCCATAGTTCCATATTATGAAGGTGTCGTCTACGTATCTCAACCAGACTCGGAGCTTCTTGTGGGCTTCTTCAATGGCCAGAGTTCCAAACCACTCCATATATAACGGCTATAACCAGTGAAAGTGGCGATCCCATTGGCAGTCCTTCATCTTGCGTACAGAATTCGTCCTTCAGTTGGAAGTAGCAGTTTCGTACACAGCATCCTAGTAACTCCATGATTACTTGTATCGGTAAGTTTGTTCTATCTTTCAGGTCCCCATCTTCGGATAGCTTTTTCTGTATGATTTGAAGTACTTCTTCGACAGGAACGTTGGTGTAGAGGCTTTCCACGTCGAAACTGATCAGTTTAACCTGATCTTTGACTTCGATTTCTACTTGTAGTTCAACGAAATGTCTTGAATTTTTCACAAAAGATGATGTTTTACCTTGCAATGGTTTAATTATTGGTAGTAAAAACCTGAACAAGTCCTGAGTATCTGAATCTCTGGAGCTAATGATTGGTCTGAGCGGAACATCCTTTTTGTGGATTTTGGGTAGTCCCTACAAGTGAGGTGGTTTACTACTGCGGTGCGGTGTTAGCGATGATCGCTCTTTTTCCGAAAAATAGACTTAGTGTTTTTTCAAAGTCAGGTACAACTTCCTTTCAATTGATGCAGTAGGGCCTCTTAAGATTTTCGTGTATTTTCCTTTCTGAAGCACCTTCTCGATCTTCTGTTCGTAGAGATCAGTATCCATCACGACAGTATCGTTTTCCTTATCTGCAGGTAAGATCTTGATAGTGTTGTCTCTACGTAGCCCGTTCAGGGCTCTTCGTTCTTCATTGCTGACGTTGGGAGTTTGAACTGGTTCTCGATCTAGCTGATCTCTGATTTTCCATCTGAATTCTTCTGATCCATAAGGGACCTGGTGGATTCTACTGCAGTTATTATTTCCAAAGTGGACACACTTTGGAACCAGCTTCAAACAAACAGACTATTTGCTCAGACAGACCGTTCAAGTGGAATAAGAACACGATTACACAGAAAAAATTGGCGGTACAGTTTTAGAATTCTTTCTCTCACTATTTTAAATGGATGTCTTCTCAGACTTCATTATTCATTACTCAGCACAAAAAGTCCACATTCACTGAGTAGTGTCCGTGGCCACCTCATTCACCAGATTTGCTCCAGTGTGATCTTTTTCCTATTCCAAAAACTGAAGAAATCCATGAAAGGAAAAAAACAAAATTCACCGTATTCCTTGAACAGAGTACCTAATACTTTGAAATCACTTCAGAATAAAAACATTTTTCGAAAAAAACGAAAATTATCAGCATAATCTAATAGTTTTCAATGTGAGCACACGTATCTAGTGCCAAGACAAAGATAAAATGATAGTAAAGCATTATTCATCGAATTTATATCAACAAATGAGTAAGTTTTTGAATCAGTACAGGCATTATACACTTCTGTGACTTTATACAGAAATAGTACAAAAAGATTATTCTGTGAATGGAGAATTTATAGAAGGTTGCGTGTCGAACACACAAAAAATGTAAATATAGGTACTTAGTTTTCAGTTTTCATCAACTCAATTTTGAATTTTTCAGAAGTTTTGGAAAGATATATTACCCTAATATAGAGCCATGTTCGTATTTGTTGAATAATTCTTATTTTTCTCTCCCAAACTTCGAAATATAAAGGAATTCAGATCGACAGTGTATTCAAACTTATGTAATACATTAATATGAATTCAATTCCTTATGTTGTTATAGAATCTAACTGAGACACCAAAACACTAATTTGCCTTTATTTGTATCTTCTTGTGTGAGAAAAATTCTCTTTGCTTTCTTCGGGATCTTTTTCAAAATTTCTCATTTATTTCGTCCCATTTGTCCACCGAAAAGAAACTATTATATAAGTATGACAGATTCCTAATCACGAAAATATATTTGTGTTCTCAAATTCAGTTCATAAAAAATAGTTAATTTCATGTACCATTCGTTGATAATTTTTGCCAAGGAACTTGGCAAACCCAAATGCTTCATTATAGAACCATATTACAAAAATTTCCATTCTGAGAAAGATATTCAGATTTGATTCCCATTCAATTTTATTTCATTATTTTTTCATTCTTAGTCGAAGTGTAATTACAATTATTTAAGGTGGATTCTACGTTATCCCTAACTATACGGATGCGTTTCACAAAGAACAAGGGCATTTTTTTCTTTCTCAAATTCATTATTCATTTATAGTACCTAGATACTTATTACCTAGATACAACAACATTATTGATAAAGACATTTCACAGACCAGAAATTCCACTACAAATAGTATTAATATTGATAAACAAAACATCTGATCATTTACCTGATTCGTATGTCTCTATCAATCGTAGATACTAAAATGCACATAAAAGCCAAAGAATAGTAGTCTCCACAAATTGAACATTTCATAGTCAACATAATTGTTTGCAACATCCTCTTTCAACATTTTTGGGGGTCTGATATAAGATGTATATCAAGTCTTTTTTCATTTTTGGGCATCCAATTATTCAATTTCCATATTATATTAGGTTTTATTTGAGTTGGAATCTATTCCAATGATAAATTAAATATATCTATAGGTAGATGCTATTTTGACACGTTGATGGACGCGACAAAGAAATCTAGCTAACTGGATCGTCTGTATCTGTCAAAGCAATTCAAATAAAAGAAGAAACAAAAAATATTGTTTGAACAAAATAGCGGGAAATAAGCATTTCGGAGTTGACAGAATTTTCCAGTTTTACCGGCACTTTCAACAATTTGGGGGTCTGATTGAATAATTAATTTTTTTATTTCTTGGCATCTGAAAGTTTGGTTTCCATGTTACAACTTTTTTAAAAAGGAATCTATTCCACTGACAACTATAGATGCTATTTTCAACAGAAGAAGTGCAATGTTGTTATATTTTTTACAAATTTTGACGTTTTTGGATTGTTCATGGATGTTGTGATGACAATGAAATTATTATTGAAATTGGTAAACAAAAACTGTTTTCTTGGAAAAAAAAAGGCGGGAAATGGATATTTCAGCGTAAACATCATTGTATTCAACAGCCTTACCGGCACTTTCAGCATTCCCGGGGGTCAGCGCTCGCTCCATCATCTCGTCCCCCTTTCTGACTAGCCCCAAAATGTTGTCGATGGTGTGTCTGGGTCCGGAATGTGGACTCGCGACCAACCGCATAGGTTTAACGTCCAAACCGTAATTAAGAATACTAGAGGTATCTTCACAACGGTCCGAATCCATCGCGCGCTTTCGACTGACTGAAGTTGGCAACCACGCTTCTTTCCCCGGGGGCGGTAAAGGAGGCGTGGCCGAAAACGCCTGACCAATAAAACTTCCCGGGCATCCATCATGGAGTCGATATGGGTAGACGTGGATGCCCGCCAACTCTAATAAGCTCTGTGCCGTAGATTTTATGGTGCAAAAGCTTCAAATTGGTGTCAATAGACAAGAATTAAGTTGAGTAAGTGCTATTGCTACTTGTCTTTGAGAGGGGTTAACCAATAAAACGGATTCATCAACTCGTTCGCTCAAATTTGGGGTGCTCTTGGTTGTTTTCAATGTTTTCGTTATTGTTATGGTTACTGAAGTGTAGGTTTGTTGGTAAATACTGTCTAAATAGATAGATACTCGAATTATTACTGGTATGTTTGAGGTTGTTATTACCTGTAAATCAATTGTAGTTATCAAATGTATTGACATTTTCTATTCTGGGATGACTCCTGGACATGGAAAGTTCATACCTTAGGTATTGATGTTTGAAATGATTGCTTGGATGAACTTAACCTCAAAAAAGTGCACAATTTGCATTTCCAATATGATAAAGCTCATTATTGTGTGCCACGTGATTCCGTAACGGATATATACCTAATTTTCCACCAAGAAAATGTTACACACAGGGTTTTCCAATGCAAAATAGTTACATCAAGGGTTAGAATAGGCATCAGGACTGACAAGTCACTAGGCACTAATTTTATGAGTCCTACGTTCGTCTTATGTTCTTATTCATTCAACCTAGTTATTTATTTTATTTTTATTTTTCAATATTTCTCTTATTGATTTACTATTATTTGATATTATTTGAATTTATACCGGTATATTCTCGGAAGAGAATGATTATTGAGAGAGGAAGGACTAGGTAAATCAATTTGTTTGATGATTGTAAATGTAAATATGACTCAACGATTATTATGTTTTAGAGTTTAAAAATTTGTTACTTTCCATATGCTGAGTTGACAGCCGGCACGTTTATTTTTCATTTATTTATATAATAACAGGAAAAACGGGAAAATTGTCACTATTTCATTTCATATTCACGAGTAAAATATTCAAAATGAGCTTGCATTACACAATTTTTAAGATATATTTTTGTTTTTTTCAACACAGAGTTGCAGATTTTTCAATTCACCTGACACTAAAATATAGCATCCATAGCATTCATGGAACCAATACCTCAGTTCAAATTTCAGTTTCCTAATTGAATTAGTTCAAAAAATAAGAGGGAAAGGAGACAGATTAAAGAAAAGCACTGTAATGGGTCGAAATATAATCTGTATTTCCTACAAGACAAATAGATTATTTTTAAGTAGAAAATCAATACGAATATTTTTTATATAAATATGTGAATGAGTAGAAATATTTCGTAGAATATATATAATTTTTCACCCACGAAGTATATTAATTTCTCGCACTCAATATAGCAATATTAAATCCGAAGAAATGAACAACTCTTATATTTAGGCTAGGTTTACACTTTGAAATGTAACAATATTATTAATAATTAATGTAGTATCAAGAAGAAAACTATACTTGATATGAATATAAACGAATATTTGAAAAAATAGTTTTTCTTCTACGAAGTTGATGGTACCTATGTTAAAATCTTGAGTCAATAGCTATATTCTTGATCAAAGAAAAGAACACTTCTGATGCTAATAAATAGTTGATGTTCAATCAAAAGTGAAGCTATACTCAGTAGTAAGGTTTGCTTAGAATAAGTATAAAACTACTTGAATTTCAAGTAGGTATGCTCTGTTTATAATGTTGGTTATACCGGGTGTCAACGAATCTATTAGACAAGTCATAACTTCTAGACTATTAGGTGTATCAAAACGAGATTTGGTACAGATAAATGATATGTGGAGAGGAGAGTTTTCACATATTTTTCACTTTCCGGTCACTTCCGGTTTCAGCGGAAATGGCTCCGGTTCTGAATTTTTAAATGGAACACCCTGTATATTGTAACATTTTTGGATTTCTGAGACAATTCTGGATCAGAAACTGACATTTCCGGAAGTNAAGTTTCTCCTCCAGCATAACTCCCAAATCTCTACATTCTGTTTTCTTGGTTATTCATTATTTATCTTATACTGAAAGTCATTCCGTAGTTTTTTCCAAGTAATTGACATACTAAACTATTTGTCATTAATGAATGTGAGACGATTTGCCGCATTTGTCATTATTAAATGTGAGGCGATTTGCTAGGGACCACTCGTAAACTCTATCTAGGTCATTTTGTAGCAGAATCACATTTTCTTGACTTTTGATTTCCTTGAATAATTTAAAATCATCCGCGAATAATGCAAATTGCGAGTCCTGAACTACCTCTGGTAGATCATCTATTAGTAATAAAAAGAATAGAGGTCCTGAATTGGACCCTTGGGGTACACCAGGGATTCCCATCCCTCATAAACTAGTTACTGTTTCCTGTCTAAGAGATCGTCGATCTAAAAGCCCAAAGGAGCAATTTTGATTCCCTTATTTTTGTTTTTTTTTTCAAATATATGAAATGTTGATAATCCAGAATATTGTGAAAATTTTTATATTCTTTACGAAATTCATCTTTTTTTTTTTTAAATCGTTCATTATTTCTCTTGAAAACCATGTTAACGTGTGATTTGTAGAACGGTGACCCTGTATCATGAAAAATAATATGATAACTCCAGTCCCGAACGGGATTATAAATACAACCAAAGGTTAACAGGCCGAAAATCCATTTGTTTTGTGATAAAAATCACCATCGCATCCCCAAATCAAGTTAGGACGTACACAAAGAAAATAAAACAATGATAATAAACGAAACATAAATCGCGTACACAGCGAGACATAGACTAACAATGTGCCAATTTGGGCCTGAACGGGCCATTGTAGTCGAAAATATAATAAAAGCATTTTTATAGCAGCTCCCATCTGCCGTCGTATCTTGGAACTAATCTCATTACGTACTCCATTTTTGAAGCGCCCTGCCTCCTAGCTCGGAATTCAATTTAAAAGTCATTTGGACTATGCAGGAATAATGTTAGTATCATTAATAATAATAATAATTTCATTTGGTACTCAGCGCATAAAAGATTACTCTGACGCCAGCCTCTTTAAAAATGAACGTTATAATGACAGGATAAACGCTTTTTATAATTTTGAACGCTTTGCGAGGATTTCGCGAGGAAATGGATTCGTTTATCTGTCATGAACGACTTAATCAATTTCATAATCGGTGCTGATAAGATGGGATAAGTAATTATTGTGGAACATGGAAATTATACACTCAAACAAAGTAATTCTACGAGTTCGAGCTACCATTTTATATGAGCCGAAATCAATGAAAGAACAAATAAAATGAAATTAGAATGAATAGATTCAATACCAATGATATCAAGCAATGAAACGTGAAATGAAAATACACTAAAACGAATGAAATAATTAAAGTAAAAGATCAATTTCGACGTGAAAAGCCTTTACACCAACGTTCCTGTCGAAGAAGCTCTTCAATGGTAAAAATTTTTCCACCGGTACCGGTGGCAATTTAATTACCGCCCACATTAGCGAGAAATTACTTTCGCGTGTGATCTCACATTCCATGCGAAATATTATTTTGTAATTCTACCCCGAAGACAAGTGTGGAATTTTTCAGTGTAATTTTTCATTTTGAGTGTAATTTTGTGTTGAAATAAAACTTTATAGGGTACATTTGCGATATAAATTTATATCGAGATATTACACTCTTGACAGAATTTTACAGTAGAATTTTACACTCTTATATAATTTCACAGTGGAATTCTATACTCTGATAAAATTTAACATTGTAATTATTCATTTACGGGTTATATTACCTTGGGATATTCCGTTGTAAGAAGGTCCGTATTCAGAGTAGTTTTGAAGATAATGATACCTCAATCAATTGTTGACTCTTGACTCTTAAGTGGCCATTTTCCCTCATAATTTAGATAATTGAATGCACAAGACATATTACACATTGATATATTAAAAAAAATGTGTATATACAAAATAAGTTCATATACATTCTTGAAATGAAATTCTACAAAACATTTTTTTTCATTTTCAGTACAAAATAAAAAAAAACATTCTTCAAATTAACACATTTTCTTTCTTGCTCATGGTGGTATTATTCGAAAAGAGAAATGAAAGTAATATTTCTTTTTCTTTCTTCCTCAATTGCTGTTATTATCCTAAAAGAGAAATGAAATATCATCAAATGAATAGGTTTAGAAATCTAAAAACACAGTAAGTTGACGAACACACATTTCTAGAGAGAAACTACTACTAGTTTGAATTCAATATCAATACTTCTCAAAAATTTTTGATACATATTCAACCGTTTAAATAAAAAATTAGATTTTTCCAAATGTTTTCCAACATTTTCTGAAATATAGCAAATATAGCTATAATGATATGGTATAAAGTGGTGATGAAGTGTTTTGTTCATCTCTTCAACAAAAACAAAAAGGTCCTAAAGTGTTTCTCGATTCCTTCAATTTTGAGTTCCAACTTGCCTCCCATCACAAAAATGTTTTCAAGTTCAATAATAAGAATCACAAATCCTCAAATTTATCCAAAATTATGAGAGATACAAATAAAACATTCAGATATTTTTTAGGTGAATGAAATTACGATTTAACATTGTCCGATATTTGCAACCACCAATACGAAACTTTATTCCTCATCAAAATTCATTTTTAAAATGGATCGTGCATACGGCGTCACTGATGAGTCACGCCACTGCTATCGAGAATATCTTTTTTTCTCTTTTTCTCAATACCATTCAGTAATTATCACAAACATTTTCAAATATATGTTCTGTAATTATTTGAAAATCAGTTAAAATATGTTGTACTATTCCATACATTATGAAATAATTTGCGATGCGAGGTTAGGATATACTTGTAATAAAAAAAAACACTCTATAATGCATAACGAGAAAACTCAATGAATTCATCTGTTTATTGGACTAGTTATTGAAATTTTACAAGAAATGTACTCACCTTCTTTATTTATTTTCACCAACAACAAAAATATTCTAATGCACACGTCAGACAAACCGATGCGCTTCTGTAGACAAGAATGAACAATACAATAAATACTCACAAATACAAGCGTAATTTTACATTCGATAAAGAGATGGCGAAAATTTACATTTCACTAAGGGGGAATACCCATCGTCCAGTTAGTAATTCTCTTCACATGAAATAATACGTTATGATTTCACACATATATTAGATGAATATTTAATTCTCAATGAAAAATACATTGCCTAATGAAATTACGTTCGGGGATGTGAATTACTCAATAGAAAGAGTATATTTTCAATAAAACTGGAGTAATGTTCTTCGTTCGAAATGAAAATTCCGAGGTAAATTTCAATCATTTTTCCCGGTGTTAAAATCATACAAAGGAAGCTATCCGAAAACAAGGACCTAGAAGATAAAACTTACCTAAATAAGTAATCATGGATTTACTGAAAGATGATGTATGAAACTGCTATTTCCAACTGAAGAACGAATTCTTTACTCAAGATGAGTCCCTGGCCATTGAAGGAGCCCCGAGTCTCGTTGAGATACGTTGGCTACTCTTTCATCGTATGGAACCATATGAATTCAGAACTAGACCTTTCTGGAGTACATCAACAACTTGAAACCTGCTGGAGAGTAGGGTGCACTATATCGTTTACTTGAACTATACCTACCTTAGAATGCTTGGCTTCATTTTCAGGAACTCATTCATATTCACAAAAATATCCACATTACTATATGGATACTATGTGGCCATGTTTTTTCTTTGAAACGATTTTACATTCATTATTATTATACTACTATTTTCCACGCTGACATATTTGAGACACCCTGTACATGTTTTTTCTCAAACGATGAGACACCCTGTATGACAGACATGTTTTTTTCTTTAATCCGATTTTTAGTTCATTATTATTATTATATCATTTCTTTACGCGCTGACGTATTTAAAACACCCTGTACATGTTTTTTCTTAAACGATGAGACACCCTGTATGACAAACATGTTATTTTTGTAATTCCACCGCGCTCTTATCTATCAAATGAATCTACTCGATGCTCATTCCATCCTTCTATGCGTTGATCACGTCGCACACGTCTTTTTCCCACTCACTACCCCTAGGGAATACGCCCCAAAAGTCTCTTATCCCCTCTACTCACTTTATAATGCATTTGTCCGTAGTTTACTGGAATATGTTGCAATAGTATGGTTTTCTTATTATTCAGTTCATAATAATGGACTGAAAAGGTACAGAAAAAATTCTTAGGATTTCTACATTACATATATTTTCAATCTCAGTTATGACACTTCCCTGAATGAATTTAAATTCAAAACCTAAGAATAATATATAGAAGAAAAATGGCTTTTTTAATATTTCTTTACAAGCTATTGCATAATGAATTAGATAATCCACACTTGTCAAAATTAATCTGAACTGCAGTACCTACATATTTCAATAATAGAAGGAAATATATATTTGTTTTGCCTAAAACCCTAGGTTTAAATTCCCCACTGTAAAATATATGTTCTCCCGCAAATTATTGAAAATACTTATTCCATTTCATTTGGAAGAATGCAGGATTCCGTGTAATATAATTCCATTAGATAAAAGGTAATTTGTGATATTGATGACTTATTTATTTTGTGGAAATTCATCTCCAATTAGATATAGGAATAAAATACTTTGTCTAATTTCCACTTACTTAATGCATATTAATACGACCAAGGTTTCGGTTTTTACACCATTTTCAAGTGTTCTAGCAATACATTAAGTAAGTGGAAATTAGACAAACTATTTTATTCCTATATCTAATTGAAGATAAAAGGTAAATATCTACTGTTCGAGTATGCGTCATCAATACCCGACGCGATAAAATACATACCTTCATGTACAAAATACCATATACAATGTAAAATATACAATACATAATTCACAATATACAATAACCTATCAGTTTTTTGTTGTAGCCATAATTTCTTTTCGAAATGGAATTTTCAGAGTGAAAAATTTGTTGTTTCATTTTTCATGATAGTGAGTCACTCGTGTTGGAAATCACACGTTAAAAGGTAAGACCTCGGTGATTCTTCGCTCGAAAAATTATTATGGAGACTTCTTGGAGTTCGTAGAGGGATGACGATTATTTGACGAAAAAATTCATTTTACTTTATTTTGGCGAATTTCTTCAACATAATTCTTCGAAATAGGAGTTTATCAACATTTCAAGTAACGAATCATTATAATTGTGTCATCAATGCATAACTCGATAAAATACGTACTCCTATATACAATATACAGCTCACAATATACTATAATATACAATCAATATACAACATATAATATAAGTATGAATATCGAAATGACGTTATTTTTTTATAACTTTACTGCCCTCCCCTTCCTTCACGTCACTCTCAAATTGTCAGATTACTGGAATATACACTTTTTAGCAGGTAATTAACTCACCCTACCTTAATCTGACGCACTGGAGAATTTCTGATGATCAATTTTTTTTTAACTAATCTGATCCTTTATCACTCACAGGCGGCCTTATATATGGGGTTCATATTTGGTGGAGGTACTTAATCATGTATAAGGTATGCCCCTGTATATTAATGTGCCGCGCTTTAGTAAATCCCGAAATCCCCGCTTGGACTCCCCTATTATAATAACTATATGGCAGATGACGTAACGTGTCTGATATACCCCAAAAATTTAAATTTAGATTGCCAGTGATCCCCCCAAAGACCAAATTGCAAGTAAAAATGTTTGCGTTGCTGCCCCTTTTTTTGGGCTAATTCGACTAGAAGAGATTTCAGTTGTACCTTAGTTTTCCGAAATTTACTTTTTTATTTTATTTTGATGCAGAAATGTTTCGTCACCAATAACAATAAGAGGGTTATACCAAAAAATCCGCTCTAATCTGATCTCATAACGACCCCGAGACACTTTGACAGTTATCCTCATCTGAAAGGTATCCAATTATCAACCATTAGAGATATCTCGAGAAAGAAATCGGTTGAGACCAAGAAAGGATAACTATAACAACGTCACCAGTCGTAAAATACTCGAAAAGCTTATGTAATACTTATTTAGAGCACACCTTTGGGAAAACCTTTTAAGTTTCTGTCGGGGGTTGTTCAGATGAAGGGTAGATAAGACGAAATTAGTGAACCCTCAAACTGTTTTCTATGCAATCGGAACCATCAGCCACTTAAGGTAATGTGATGAATATTAGCATCACGCATCGTTTGGAAGCACGTTATCATTATTGTAATTGAATTGAATGGGACTGATTTCTGACTGTTTCAGATCCTCTCCGATTACGATAATTATATACCACCGCAATGTTTTTATTTGTACACAAAAATATATTGCGTCCATTTTTGAATTGAATTTGTAATCTACGATTTCCAGTGACATGGAAATTCTCCGCACGAAATTAAAAAACTCGTATCACCCTCCAGTTATAGTCATCACGAACTTTACTCGATTGGTTTTTCATTATACATCACTCAGTGGATTTATAGTGTAGTAATTTTCGGAAGTTTTTGAATTTTTCAAGTATCTACTACATAAAAATATCGTCGGGTTACAAGCAAAACACACTGAGTAATTTTTTTTTATTTTTGAGTTATTCACACTTTTGTCACATTTCATAAAATTTCTTTATGGTAAAATCCACCAAGTCTTTTGAGATCTTCCTAGTACGTTATTCTGCAAAATTCATATTTCCATTAAGTCACTAATAACGTATTTTGTTCTGGCAAAATACACTAACTGACTTAATGTACATTTCTTGTAAACATATTGTACGGATACCAGGCAGAATGTTGACTTCTACTGGATAAATAACTCGTTGAGACCTGCAAAAATATATCGTTATTTCAAATTGAAATTACTGTGAAACGGTTTAGTTTCTCTTGTGTAGTATTTAAGTGATATACATAATGAAGCGTGTCAGGGGTAAGTAGGTTGTTGTATATACCTTAAGTCAGATGTTCTAATTAATAATAATTTATTTATCTTCTCTTTGCAGACTCCACTGTACAAGTGCATCAAGCAGAGTCAGATAACAGAACTTTTACCACATTAACTCCTGTGAAGGCAGATGATTCTTTTCAAGGTAAACAATTAATATTTATTATATAGATACAAAGCAACCTTAACTCTGCTCGAAATCCAGATGTACCTGGACCTAGCAATTGCCAACTAACAGGATATAGCTCAGATTTGGGGACTCGGACGATTCTTTAAAAGATAAGGACTATAAACCAGAAAATGATGATGGCAGTTTAACAACAAGTGAAGATAACAACAAAGATGAAGAGTTTAGAACTGAAATGGTAAAAGAAACGAGCTTGAAAAAAACTAGATGGAGCACTGCAAGGCCTTCAAGTTGAAAGAGAACTGTTGAAAATAAAAAAAGAAGCCAAGGTCAACCCTATAAAAGTGTAGCAGGAAAAATACAAAATCTGGAATATTCAAGGCAAAAAGATTTCATACTTATGAATGTCGTATCAAAAGAAGTGAAATATCGGCGACCTCGAAAGAAAGAAGTAATTTGAGGTCATATTTTTTCACTAAAACGGAATGCACATATTAAGTTTGTCAGTCATTCTTTTGCAAAACTTTATGTATTTCAAACATTCCCATCTTAAATGGGAAAAGATGTAATAAGAAGAGTAAAAGAACACATTGAGAGTTTTCCTGTTTTTGAAAGCCATGACATAAGAAAGTCCACTAAACGTTTCTATTTAGATCCTGATCTACGGACCCTCATACGGGACAGTATCTGAACCACGAATCCAACCACCATCAATCGACTAAAAGAGGAATCATCAAGACTCTATTAGACCGTGCTTTTGGGCTCTGTAATACGAAGGAAGGTCTCGAGAAGGAACTAGACATCATCAAAAATGATCTTTAACGGAATGGCTACTCCAAAGCGATGGTAGAAAAGACTTTGGCTAAAAGACAGCAGAAGCCTCGCAAGGAAGAGAAGCCGTCACAACCAGTGCTTGCACTTCCCTACATCAGAGGATTATCGGAGAGGATAAGAAGAATTGGTTCCAAGTACAACATCAGAACCTGTTTCAGATCCGGTAACACTATCCGTAGCAGCCTCACGAAAACCAGGCCACCAAACGCGGACTGCGATTCCAAGAATTGCATTTACCGATACCCTGTGAGTGCGGAAAATCCTATATTGGTGAAACTAAGAGGCCATTGAATGTTCGCATTGCCGAGCACAAGAAACACACACAGCGAGGGGAAACCAGCAAATCAGGAATAGCAGACCATGTTTGGACCCATCAACACAACATCGAGTGGTCCCAAGCTGAGATCTTGCACAGAGAGGAACATTGGTTTAGGAGAAAATTCAAGGAAGCCGCATACATGTTGTCCAACAACGTATTCAGCCAGTCCAGCGTAGAAATACGCAACATATGGAAACCCATCATCAAGCGAAAAAATGGCCAACTCCCGCCAAAACGGTCATCTCCCACGGAACCAGTGAAGCGGAAAATGGAAAGAAGGGAAAAGTCAAAGTATTTGAACGACCTATAAGTAGTCATCTCTCGGAGGAATCAGTCCAGTCATCACCCGAAGACGATTGTAGATACTAATAATCGAAAAGTCGTGAACTAACGTGACTTGGAATCTCTACACTTTTTATTTTTATTTTCTTTTTTCATTCCTTTATTTTTATTTTTTTTTATTTATTCAATTGTTCTATTTTTACTTGTAGTTTATTTCACTATTATTTCATTTCAGGTTTATTTTGGTTTAATATAATTGTTATTTTCATCTATTCATTTTTAATTATTCTTTTTTAGTTGTATTTTAGGGATTAGGGATTTCAAATAATTTTATATAGTAGACAATGGAAGTCCGAACTAGTGAAATTCATCATTGTTCCATGTCATCTCGACTTTTATCTCTATATATTTTTGACAGTTGGTTCTCCTTTCTCATTCATTCCTTTCGAATATTGTCTTTATTTATAAGTCGTTTTCATGTATTTTTTGATGATTTTGATGGTAATGACTGGGTATGAAAGCTTCAAGCTGCCCATAGTTCAATCACTGAGAAATATGATGTGAATTTCTCCGTTTTGCACTACCTCAAAAACAATTTTTTCATTATTATTAACCATTAAAGTGACCATTTGTAACAATTCTTTTCTCCATTACAAAATATTTTCTTCTCCATGTAGGTATTTTGTACTTCATTGTATTAACTATTGTTAGGTTGACAAAATGGTTTCGACTTTCGCGGCTGAGATTTTCACTGTCACTGTTTTTCGAGTTGAAAGCCGTGGATATTTGGAATTTCTTGAAAAACAGTGACACTATTGTCAGGTTGTTCTTCTTTTACTGTAGAATTGTGAATAATTAGCTGATGATGGACCTATATAGGTTCGAAACGTGTTCTGATTGATGGTTTTACCATTCGAACATCTGATGGTGATATTAAACTGTGGAGACGACATTGAGTTTTTAGTCTTCGCAAACCCATTATTGGTTCGAAAAACAGCCGCCACTGTCGAACATCGTTGAAAAGACATCATTAGTGGGATTAAAACAGCTATAGTTGAGGTGAGACTGTCACACACACAGCCACAAAAAGCTATATTGTTCGGGAAGAATGGAGAAAGCGGTCAGATGCAACATGTATACAAAGGTGTTTAGGCGCCTAGTAGCCATGGGGGGGCGATTAGTGGCTCCCCTTGCATCTTCAGCCCCATGTTCCTAAACCGTTTATACCCTTATTTCATTATTTGTTTCTGAATGGCGGAAACACGGCTCGAAATCGGGTTTCATCTGCAGAATTCAGTGTGAAGCGAATGGAATTACGCAATTTGAAAAAGAAAGGTTTTGAGTTCCTGCTTCTCCGTCTTTATACAATAAATATCATTCAAATTTATAACGAATCTTTCAGAGTACAAGCTTAATTGATAAATGTGTTTTTTGTAAAATTATCGTGTAATTTATTATTTATATGGAAGTAGTTGTTTCGAGAGGAAGTTCTTCGAAAAAACATTTGAAAATGTTATTTCTCTACATGATTTTGAAACAAGTCGTTTGAAAAACGTTGTTTCTTTTATGATTTTATGACTTTATACCAAACTTCATCAATCTGGTACAGATTTTTTGCCATTTTTACCATATAAAATAATCGACATATTCAGTTCGCATTTACTTCTTCCTTAGAATTAATTTAACGTTAATAAAACGTAATAATAAATAAATTAATCATTCATATGAATCACTGTATTGAAGTCAATGAGTGGTTCAATGAGTGGTTTATTTCGTAAGATTTAAATAGTTGAAGCTAGAGTTCGGAATCAGTAACGTTTCTCTCCTGATGACGCCAACTAAGTTGGTGAAAAGCGCGTCGAAAATAGCGTTGCAGTTCTGGCGTTGCAGAGGCTCAGGTTGTTCCTTTCAGAAATATTCGAAGTGAAAAGGTACTTTGCTTCAAAATTCCATCCCAGACAATCCGACAAGGGGTATGAAAAGCTGATTATTCTTCCCCTGTAAACACATAACACGAAATCGTTTTATCGAACGAACCTCATTAGTGCTAGTTAAAGTACAACGTTGATGTTTATATTCATCCCGTTTGCCATCCGTGAAATGTTACCAGTCTATGTGTCATCTGTAAAAGACACAGGGTATAATTTTCGGCATTCATTCCGTCCGCATTATGAACCCCTTGACTTGATTAAAACACCTCCCGCTGGTCGGAGCATTTAGGACATCTGGCAGAGATACTCTGATGACATTAAAAACGCTTTATTGAAATATCCTTGTGAAGGGCACCCCGTTGAAAAACAGAAAGTGATAAAATCTGTTACTCTTTAGATGGCAACAACATGGGTGATTTTTTTTAAGCTTGGTTTTTATTTCACAATGAAGTCTGAACTCAATTTCATTTTATTTTTCAGTACCCACTGCTCAAATCGTTGAATTTTTGAAACGTTGAGCTAGACACTAACAGAGCTGTCACTCTTTTCTTGACGAGCGTTTCACCAACCAGGTGACATTATCAGGAGATAATTATACTGATTTATATCTCTTACGTCGCTTATGAAAGATAGTGGATTAACAATTTGTAAACACTGAGTACATTACACTAGTAACGGAAATGAGAAAACTGGAATAAACAATATACGAAGGACTGATAACTAATTATAGTGGCTCACAAGACAACTGTTTCCAAATAAATCACCTAACAATAGCAATGAATTTTTGTTTGGAGGTGGTTGACAATGTTTCGTGGTGCTTTTCATTCTTCCCTCTCTCTGCTTCATCGGTTTTAGCGGAAGCTGACCATTTGGCGGGAGTTGGTCGTATTCCGCTTGATTAGAGGTTTCCATATGTGGCTAAATGCGTTGTTAGACAACATACATGCAGCTTCTTTGAATTTTCTCCCAAACCAGTTTTCCTCCTTGAGGAGGCCACCTACCGTGTTGGGTGGCCTGGTTTTCTTGAGACTGCTACGGATAGTGTTCCCAGATCTGAAGCAGTTTCTGATGTTATACTTGGACCCAATCCTGGGTCCAATGCTGCCCAATGCTGGTTTCTCCTCGCTGTGTGTGTTTCTTGTGCCTGGCGATGCGAACTTTCAATGGCCTCTTAGTTTCATCGATATATGATTCTCCGCACTCGCAGGGTATCTGGTAAATGCAATTCTTGGAATCGCAGTCCGCGTTTGGTAGCCTAGTTTTCGTGAGGCTGCTACGAATAGTGTTCCCAGATCTGAAGCAGGTTCTGGACCCAATCCTTCTTATCCTTTCCGATAATCCTCTGATGTGGGGAAGTACAAGTACTGGTTGTAGCGGCTTCTCTTCTTTGTGGAGCTCTTGCTGTCTTTTAGCTGAAGCCTGTTCCACCATCACTTTGGAGTAGCCATTCCGTTGAAGGTCATTTTTGATGAAGCCTAGTCCCTTTTTGAAACCTTCCTTTGTATTACAGAGCCCAAAAGAACCGCCTAGTAGATTCTTTGATGATTCCTCTCTTAGTCGATTGATGGTGGTTGGATTGCTAGTTCAGATACTGTCTCTTGTGAGTGGGTTTTCGATATACAGATGTTTCCCACGTTGTGTCGGTCCTCTTCACCAATACGTCTAAGAATGGCAATTTGTTGTGGACTTCCATTGTGGAGGTGATGAAAGGACGTACGTTGTTGATGTGCTTCAAGAAGGTGTCTAGTTCTGCATTTCCATGGTTCCATATTATGAAGGTGTCGTCCACGTATCCCAACCAGACTCGGTCGGGGCTTCTTGTTGGCTTTTTTAACGGCCAGAGTTTCAAACCACTCCATATATTGGCTATAACCTGTGGAAGTGGCGATCCCATTAGCAGTCCCTCATCTTGCGTAAAGAATTCGTCCTACAGTTGGAAGTAGCAGTTTCATACACAGCACCCTAGTAATTCCATGATTACTTGTATCAGTAAGTTAGTTCTATCTTTCAGGTCTTCATCTTCGGACAGCTTCCTTTGTATGATTTGAAGTGCTTCTTCGACAGGCACAATGGTGTAGACTTCGACTTCCCCTAGTAGTTCAACAAAATGCCTTCAATTTTTCACAAAGAATGATGTTTTTCCTTGCAGTGGTTTAATTATTGGTAGTTAAAATCTGAATTTCTAGAATTATATGTTGCCCAACAACGGATTTAGCCAAGCTAGCGTAGAGATACGTAACATATGGAAACCTCTAATCAAGCGGAAAACGACCAACTCCCGCCAAACGGTCATCTCCCGCTGAAACCGATGAAGCGGAGAGAGGGAATACAGAATAGGTGAAAGCACTCGAATGACCTATAAATAGTCAGATCTCGGAGGAATAAGTCCAGTTATCACCCGAAGATTGTGGATACTAACAATCGAAACGTAGTGTCTTAACTTGGTTTGGAATCCTTTAATTTTTATTTTTAATTTCTTGTTAATAATTTTTTTCAATTTTCATCTCGTGTTAATAGTTTAATTTTTTAATTTTTTGGTTGTTGTTTGTATTTTATTTCATTGTAATTTCAGTTATTTGCTTAATATAATTGTTAGTTTTTCAGCTAATCTCTCTTTTTTAATTATTTACAGATTCTTTTCGGTATTTCAAATCAATTTATATCATATTAGACAATGGAAGTTCGAACTAATGAAATTGTTATAAGAATATTTGCAAATAAATAAAATATCGATGAAATGAATAAAGAACGTCTCAACATTATCGTAGTTACTACCTAGTTTAGTTTATTTCAATATTTGAATACAACATTCATTGAGAAACACTTTTTCATGTATTACCACAATTCATTAAATCATTTTCATATTAAAAACTCTTGAGGAAATTATTATATATAGCGAAACAAGTTTAACTTGATTACAATGATTTGGTTTGATACAGACGACGGGAAAAGCCTTTACATTTCAGTTGTATGGATCCCTGGCTTAAACTAATTAGAACGTTATGTAACGTATCGTAATCTGGATATACGGTGGGATACTGAAAACATTTTTGGACGTAATAAAAGGAACGAAGCAGCCAGGAAATATTATTAGTTGAAGCGATTAATGGAAAAGAGGCGAAACTCAATTTTAAAATGAAAAATTTTGTGATTCTGATGAAAATGCGTTTCTGCTAAGTCGACATTCAGCTTTCCTGCATACTGATGTCTATGACGTCACGTTCGTATGGCTGATGTTTTTTATTGTGAGCATCCCATTAAATTACATAATGCTGTGTCTGTCTATTTGAATATCTTCCATAAAACTTTTTAAACTTTGACATTTCTCTAGTGAAGCCATTTTTTCTCTCAACATTTTATCAGATTGTCTTCAACGAGAAAAATGACAATATTTTTGCAGGATGTATAATTATTTCGCGGTTCATAGATATGGAAACCGGTTTCATGTTGATGTCATTCATAATAGTATTCGTTATTGCTGGTAAAACTCAAGTTTCGGAAAACTATTCAACACCATTTCCCAGTTTCATTCACTCGCCCGGATATATCCCTCCACAATAGCGACTTACAGCCGCTCATGCATTCGTCTTAGTGTTTTCAAACAATAAAACATTGTGTATGCCAAACAAATTCTCACATACGCTTTACTGTGGATTGAATTATATTTATTCATACGAAAATGTTCATTCGAACATGTTATGATTCATAATACAGGCAAGGCTTCCTACGAACTTATAACTCGTTCAGAAGATAACATAGTCTGTCGAAACAGCTCTTAGCATTAAATATTAGTGTTGTGTGAATTGTGAAGTATTTTCACCCTACCCATTAAATTTTCAAGTGGAAATCTAATAGTAAAGTGTTGAATCATCTTCACTGAAGTTATTCCTGCATATGCTGTNAGGTAACCACATAATTGAGAATCGAATTCCTTTAGAGTATCATTCCTCGAACTAGGCTGAAGCGGGTCTTGTGGGCATACTTGAAAACTGGCTATGAATCAAATCATCTGAAGGAACAATTCGTTCAGGCCAGTCTCAACTCCATATGCGATTGTTACCTCGTTCACAGGCAGATGGGGCGATGTTGTTCGTTGACCACTTCAGCCTAGTTCGAGGAATGATACTCTGAAGGAATTCGATTTTCAATTATCGGAAATCATCGCCTTTATGTTGATGATAGTGATGAGTGGCCAAACAGTCCGAAACCGGTCTGCAAGTGTGTTCCAATGATTGAAAATCTATTGCGGCAGTTGTTTCGCCAACAGCATATGCAGGAATAACTTCAGTGAAGAATCCTGCACTGACACCTGTCGGATATAATCCAACGCCCTTCGGCGTATTGGCCAGGAGAATAGTTGTTTTCTGATAGGTGTCAGTCCATTAACGTACAATGTAGGGAGTTGAGACTGGCCTGAACGAATTGTTCTTTTGGATAATGTGATTTATAGCCAGTCTTCAAGTATGCCCACTGACTATATGTGTTACTGACAAGTGTTACTTGAATAAGTTATGGATTTTCATCAATGGTTTTTAAATCAAATCTTGACTCCTTCATGAACTAACCAGTTTTTGGATTTTTACGAGTTCTTTGTCTTTGGTCAAAACGAGGTCAAATCGAGATGACAAATTATTAGTTTTTTTGAAAAAATATATCCGTTAGAATGGCATGTGTCTTTGTAGCTCCCCATATGTCAATAAATTCTACTGTATAGTGGTGTACACTGGTCGATGGAGAATTTTGTGCCTATACAGTAATGCTGTTCATTTGTTTTCAAATGTTAATGCATTGCCTCTTTTCAGCTTATTACTATCAATGAACACTTCAGTTATAATATCAAAGAAGAAAGTAATACATATCATGAAATTATGAAACAACAACGGGGCGACTTCATTGATTCCAGTAGCACATTTGCTTTTTCAGCTGCAGGAGAACCCGGATAAACCTGCAGCACCACATCATCTGAAGATTTCGATCTGCCAATGTCCTCTCTTTCATAAAACAAAATGTAGGGTGTCTCCAGAGGTTCCAATAAATTCAAGACATCGCCAGAACATTTAGTGACATGGCTATCGTCAAACTTAAACCAGCCCGTTTTTGACCAATGCGAAATAATGACCAGATTCAACACCAGAACCACACTGAACAATGACTGCATGAAGATTATAATAGTGGTCTGCTAGATTGAAGTGTTCATCTATTTCGAACCTTCGTAAGAGTTTGGTGCTTCCGTCAGAGGTTGAGTCATGTTTGAATATCATCAGTGTTAATATTGGATTGACTGGTTCCTCAGCTATACTTGTTTTCTTATAATAGTTAGTTAGTTTGGCGCATGTTTGGCAACAAAGTTGATCATCACCCGTTAAAAGTTCTATTTTCAAATGATTCAACAATAAGCTTTGCACGGACTGGTTATTAGTCATGTTAGGAAAGGCTAGTTGGAGTTCCAGAAAATCACATACCTACGTTTTTGCTACCTCTTGAACATTTACTACGAAGTAAACAAGTGAGGATTTTTTCAGCAAAAGATCTACAAACACAAGAAAATATAGATTGTACGGAATAATTCAATCCAGAGCGGTCAGGAGTATTGATTCTGCTATTTTTTTGCTCGCGAAGAGTATTCAACAAGAACCCCTATTCTCGTTCATCGTTAAAACCTCGTTCTTGAAATCCTTCGTCATGAACAACACTTGTAAAATGCTATTTATGTAGCAAGTGTTTCCTAAATTATCTAATCCAATTTTCTTCTATAGATTTTCAGGACAACTGTCTACTGATTCGTAAGGAAGAACTTGTTTCACAGAATCTCTATCAGAACTATATCTCAAGCCGCAATCGATCCTTCCAAGTGATGAATGGTATCGTGGTGGGATCGACTCGGCTCTTGCTTCATGAAGCTCTTCTACTAAAAGGTAACCAGAACCACGAGGACTGCAACTTAATTGATGTCGTTAAGCTATTTTCTGTCATTTTTTCTGTACGAACTGAAATTAAACCAAAGCGCTGCCGAAACAGACCAAATAAATTAACCAGTCATTTGACAATGATAAGTGTTAATGAACGCACAGTTCGACGTTGGTTTGCGAAATTTATTTTCAAAGATTTTAGGCTCGAAGATGAGACCCAAGGTGGTCGACCTACAGTAATCCGGGACAAGGATTTGAGGACCCTTTTGGAGACTGACCCATCACAAACGGTGGTGAGATGGCGGAAGAACTGGTCGTCAGCTCTTATGTGTTTTCGATGCTTTGAAACGTAATGGAAAGGTCATACACCTCGAAAAGTGGGTGCCCCACGATTTGAACGACCGACAGAAATTGTCACGTTTCAAATTCTGTTCTTTCAGATCATCACGTGTGATGAAAAGTGGATCCTCTACCTCTACGACAACAGGAGACGTTCAAGACAGTGGTTGGACACCGATGAGCCACAGCACTTTCCAAATAAGAAAACCCACCAAAAAGAGGCCATTGTTACTGTATGGTGGTCAGCGGCTGATGTGATTCACTATAACTTTCCGCAACCGGGCCAAACCATCACCGCGCGAAATTTGAATAAATTGAGCGTCGAAGTCCTGTCTCACCCACCATACTCCCCCGACCTATCGGCAACAGACTACCATCTTTTCAAGCACTTTGATAACTTGCTCATCGGTAAAACCTTTGCCAATGAGAATCAGGCAAAAACGGCCTCCGTCGACTTCATCGAATCCCGATTACGCAATTTGTATGCTGACGGAATTTATCGACTTGTTTACGTTGGCAAATGTGCACTTATTCAAATGGCGCTTATTTCGATTGAATTGCATGAGTATTACAGTTTGAAGTAGACTCATAAAAACGGACACAACTTTTGAGACATCTTCAAAAAGATTCAAATCACTGTTGACAAAGCTACTGTATTAGCGAAACATGTGATATATTTTTCAAATAAAGTTTGTGGAGATCAAATCGTGAGGTGTAGTTTATGAAATTACTATGGATCTTCATAAAGTAACGGCCGAATCAGTCAGAAAATATAACAAATGTATGCCAAAAAATAGCATCTGGCTGCTATGCAGTTCGAGTTGTTTCCAACGAACTCAATCAATCCTCAGCCAGCACTGTGTATTTTTCCTTGATAGAGTCGCACTTGAGATATGGAATTGCCTTTTGGGGCTTTTGTAGTCATCAACTACTAAATTCAGTATTCGTTCGACAAAAATATGCTGTCAGATACATATGAATGGCAAAATCTCAAGACCACTGCAAACCACTGGTCATCAGTCATAAAATTCTTACTGTACCTTGTTTTTTCCTTTTAGAAACAGTTTGCTCAATTTACAAAAAATACTTCAACTCAGCAGCAAATAATGACAGACGTTACACGAGAGAAAGTCGGAATTTACCCTTTGCCAATCCCAAAATCAGCAATTACAAAATTTTCTTTGATATATGAGAGCAGGAAAATATACAACCACCTTCCAATCTTCTATAGGGCAATAGCAAATTTTTACTAAATCAGAAAATTAGTTAAAGGAGTACTTCTGTAAAAAGCCTACTATGACTTAAAGGAATATCACGATGATGTATTTCAACTCTTAGTATTTCAGATGCTTACATATCTGTAAGCCCCACAAACAAGAAGCCCCGAGTCTGGTTGAGATACGTGGACGACACCTTCATAATATGGAACCACAAGAATGCAGAACTAGAAACTTTCCTGAAGCACATCAACAACTTAAGTCTTTTCATCACTTTCACAATGGAGAAGAAAGTCCACAACGAATTGCCATTCTTAGACGTATTGGTGAAGAGGACTGATACTAACCCAGATATGCCCAATGTCCTACATGTAGTACACCTCAAACTCGTCAAATCTTGTCTGAACTTGGAATAAAACGATCTAGTATTGTTGTCCTCCCGTTAGTGAACTGTTGCCTTCCGTGCATGACGTTAAGATATTAGTAAGAAGACTAATAATTGAAAGTGGGAAGAAATTATAATTTGTGGAATTCTCGAAATGGCTGAGTACGGTGTAAACTTCGCAAGGTGAGTCATCATTTTCAGATTTTGGATGAATGTAAAATAATAATTTTCTCGAATGACTAGTAACATCTTTCACCTAAATCATTTTCGGTTGAATTCAACGTCATCAACCTGATTTCTCTATTCACATTGAGAACCGTTTGCATGCTACTTGAAAATAAAAGCTCTCGCGATAGGAAATTTACGATACATGCCAAGCAATTCAATTTGAGGATTCTGTTCGAGGTTTATCCTCATAAAAAATTCATTCATAAATAACCGGATCGGGATGTATAATAAATTGCTAAGAGCTATCAAAAATATCGAACCGCTAACCTGCCATGGGATACATCACAAGGAGGGTCGAAATTCGAAGTGCCCTCAATCTTACTCCAAACGTTTTTATTGGGCTAATGACAGTGATGTATCTATCGTTGGAATGCTATTAGACACATCACTCAAATAACAAATTAATATTTTTATGAGTTTTCCGAAAAAAAAATCAATTGAAAATTAATTGCACTTCGGCATTGAAAGTTGTGGATATATGCCAAAGAAAGTGTTTTTCAAGTGATGTATACCTTGGACATCCCACATCCCCTACTTTGAATTTTCATATACTTTCATGACATCAAATGCCTACCTTTCAAAATGTTCAGATGTACTGATAATTCAAAGTGATTATCATCAGTAAAGACTTCAACTGATTGACTGAAAAATCAATTTATGAACAACCGATAAGCAAAAGAGCAAGAAATAGCGATAGTCCTGATCTCTACGAAACATAAAGTCCGATCTGAACAATAGCTAGTATCAAAATGTGATGAATTGGTCAAATGATACTGGCTTCAGAGAGAGTACATGTTGATGTGCAAAACTTCAATTCATCAGAAACGGGGAACTAAATTAAACAACTGAACCACTAAAAAAAGTCCCAGTAATCACGAATCCAGCAACCAAGAAACATATTTCAGAATTATAGGGACTCTGGTACGGCACCGTCCTCGTCATATGAAGAAATGATGCCACCATCAAAGTTCAACAATAACAACCTCTAAATCAGTCACCCGACTGATTTAGAGGTTAGAAGGCCGTATGACTACGGCCCGCCATCGCAATATGTCACAGAAAGTAGAATTATTATTTTTAGAGCTCTTAGACTTCATTCAATTTTCTCTGGAAGTTTTAAAATGCGCATACTACATTTATAAGTGATTTCAAGGGCAACGCATGCCTAGACAAGCGAGAGAGGAATATGTACCTATTTAGTTCTAGTAAACAACTCTATCATAGACAGTAACGCCATCTCTTAGCAACAAGCGGAAATAACGCTTCGAGACTAGTCTAGACTAGAGTCTATATACAAAGCTAGAACCTTCCTTATTGTTGAGGAATGAACACAAATTTAATCTACATCACCATGTATTAGGTTTTGTTTTATTTATAAAAAAAAGTTGTTGATAGAGTTGTCACTGTCAAGTTACTTGAATTATTTTTTTCTGAGATTTGTATATTTATTTTCATTAAAGTTGTTTACTGTTGAATAATCCTGTGTTCGACCTAAAACTCAACAGGTAATGGGCCCAGATGTATGTATAGACTCAAGCAAGCCCCACGATATTGGAATATGCGAATATGTGACTTTTTTCTTCGTTTTGGTTTGAAGCAAAGTACTGCGGATCCTTCTTTATTCATAAGAGAAGGAGAAAATGAGTTATTGGTTGTTCTATAGTTGACGAT
>NW_019290407.1:0-23294 GCF_000500325.1 Leptinotarsa decemlineata
AGACTAAAGTTATTTGAATATGTCCATTTTTGAATAATGGTATGTTTTGTATGAAGGTATTATTGAAATACTTTCCACATGACGCAGACTCTTTCTTACTAATCACACTCTATATTTCATTCAATAACAACTTATAAACAATTCATCATCAGTGTTTCTATAAGAATTGCAATCAGTATTTCACCTACAAGAAAGACACAATTAAATAAAACATCAAAAACAGTGAACTCACGTCTGATAATTGTGATGTTGTTGCAGAAGAAGAGGCTGATGGCTCGTCGGTTGCTGTCCCATTAACCTCTGCTGCTGCTGCCTGGCAATTTGTGCGGCAAATACTCCGTATCCGAAGCCGTATATTTCGTCTTCTTCTTTATCACTCAAACAACTCGACGGCTGTAACAAGAAGAAAAGCATTAAACCGTTGTGCGGGCGTAAGCTCGTCGAAATTATGAAATGTGCTTCCGAAGGATAATTTATTGAGAGAAAGGCATCAGTCGGCAGTGAGCAGGGATGACTTGATAGTTATTAGAATGATTTTCAGAGAGAGGTAGTTTTTTTTTTGGAATTTGACGAAGTAACCATATTGAAAATGTGAAAGACTGAAACATATTCCTCTTTGAAAGATGACATGTTTCAAATGAAGTAAATTATAAGAGAACATCTAACCATAAATTCAACATTTGTTGGTCATAGAAAGTATTTTAAACGCTATATATTAGCTTCTTCTGTATGTATGTATGTTTTTTTGTTTGTAACTCTCAAGCTCGGGATCTGTATTTGACAGAATTATCGACATTATTTCTTGATCTATTCGCGGGCAGATGGCGCTATACGTAACCTTCTTGATATATCAAGATTATTGCTTGATCTATTGGCGGGCAGATGGCGCTGAACGTAACTTCCTTTATATAATTCGAACTCACTTTACATGTATTTTTTCATTTGAAAAAAGTACTTTTTTTATTAACACGCGCGCCTGCTGCCTTCCTTAGGCTTGGTAGCTGATTTTCAGGCTCCCTCTCCGGAATCGGAATAATAGATAAAATGATATAGTTTGAAAAAACTAAAAAACACGCTTTTATAGCATACGAAACTAAAAAATATTTTGCATTCATACCCGCATGGGAATTGAATTGATATACCCCGGGATAGATATAGAGATAGAGAAAGAAAAAAGAAGAGAGAGATGAGGGCGGTTGATTTTTATTGAGAAAAATCACTGTGAATTGTAGAAAAATGGCTTTGCCAGTTTTTGGAATTGTCTGTAATCTTGTCATGCTATGAAGTGTCCATACAGTGCATTTCTTTAATGTGCCCCCCCCTTATTTTTTGAACGGGTCAACTCAAAACATTGAAATTTGGGATAATGGAATTAATGCATGAATACTTTATTTTGCAGTGAAATTGACAGATGAAACTTTCAAGATGGCGACTGGGCGCCATCTGGAAAAAAAATTGAAAGGAAAGGGGGGCCTTGTGACATATCTTTTTGAAGCTCCTGACAAATGCTTCATTACCCTAGAATATAATGTCAATATCTTCAACTACCACAAAATGGCGGAACATTCAATAATTTCCTAAAGACAAACACATCATTATAGATATTTATAGAAATATCGTCCTATTTGTAGAGAATATTTGATGGAACTTGTATTCAAATTCACAACTACCGGTAGTGTACATAACAAAAAGCTACTAGATCGTCCATCCATTCAGAAAGAACAGCAAGTGCAAATAATTGGTGAGATGGTAGTAAATCCTGAACAGTCTACTTATTTCGTCGCGAATGTTTGTGAGGTTTCTCCTTCTACTGTGTGGACACTTTCGAAGAGAAATAGGTATCATCCATACAAAATTAAAATGGTACACCAATTAACTGAAGATGACCCTGATCGAAGAACAGAATTCTGCGAAATCATGACGGAAACCATTGCAAGGCAAGTGATGAATGTACATGTTTTTCAAACGTCAATGTTCACAGACAAAAAATTGACGTTATTGGAGTGATACCAACCCTCACGATTTCTGGGAAATACATACCCAATATCCAGAAAAAATTAACGTTTGGGCAAGAATATTGGGAAACCATATTGTAGGACCTCTATTTATTGATCAAAATTCAACAGGGGAAGTGTATTTGAATATGATGGAGATTACTGTTGACCCTCTCATCACTGAAATCGTCGAACTGAATCCTAATCAATTCAATATGGATATTGTATTCCAATAAGATGGAGCACTACCACATTACTCCAGACAAGTAAGAAACTATTTGGATACTACTTTTCCCGGTCGTTGGATTGGCCGTCGAAATCCTACAGAAAGGCCAGCCCGCTCCCCAGATTTGACACCTTTGGGGTTTTTTTTTATGGGGCTTTTTGAAGCAAAACGTGTACGAAACTGAACCTGCTTCATAGAATAATAAATGTTTGTAGAGATATTGACGTTACTGTGTTCGAAAATGCTTATTACCTCATATTATGGTAGTTAAATGTTAATGTATTCAGGCAATTATTAAAAGCCATTTTGTAGTAGTTGAAGATACTGACATTATATTCTAGGGTTGTGAAGCGTTTGTTAGGAGCTTCAAAAAAATGTGTCACAAGATCCTCCTTTCCATTAATTATTTTTCCCAGATGGCGCCCAGTTGAAAGTCTCATCTGTCAATTTCACTTCAAAATGAAGTATTCATGTCTTAATTTAATTATTCCAAATTGTTTTGAGTTGACTCGTTCAAAAAATAAAAAGGGGGGGGCATTAAAGAAATGCATTGTATAAGTCGCTACCAGCAACTATTTATTAATTCATATATGTAAAGTCTCCTGATGAGAGTGTGTTCGAAATTTGTAATTATAACTGTGGCAGATGTTTCAATTTATATAACTGATACGTACATAGTGACTTGTAAGTCAAATGTTTTTTTAATTTTTGATTAGGTTTCAAGGATTAATTGATGACTGAAATAAATAGAAATATTGTCACCATCTTGTGGCAACATCAGAATTTCTACATTTGACCTACAGGGATTTTTAAAACATAAGCTATCCTAGCAAACCCATGTCAAATGTTTCACCAAAAACTCTTGACTTACAACACTCTAGATGAAGAGAAAAAAAACTATTAAATTTCATCATTCAATTTATAGAGATTCTGAGTACAACAAACTCAAGTGACGCAGCTTGAGAATGCCAAAAAAAATTCAATTTTAAAGATCATTTATATTTTGGAATACACTGATATTAGGTGGTTCGTGAATTAAAGATCCCAGTAAAATACGCGTTAAAAAATTTGATTCGTGCAAAATCTTTCAAGTTGGGTCAATCTCAATAAGAATTAAATGTCAAATAATAATTTCGCACATTTATTGAAAAACGTTATTAACTCTAATCGCGTATAAGCTATTATACCGACTATTAATATTAATTATTCTTTTCCTTTCTTATCCACTCATTCGACTTATATTTCATCTTTCTCGTTATCACTCAGACGGCTCGACGGCTGTAACAAGAAGAGAGAAATTAAATTGTTTTGCTGACGCAAGTTGCTCGCTGAAATATGAAGCGTGCCACAGAAGAAAAATTTATCGGAAGCTTCGCGTTTCCGAAAGATTCAGCAAACTGGGTACGTAAATAAACGAGGGGGAGTTCTAACTGGCAGCATAAAAATGGAAAACCAACGATGAAATTGTGTTTTAAGAGCTTTAATATTTTTTTTCAATCATGCTTCCTCCGGTTGAAGGTCAGTTTATTTCAGACTTACTTAAAGAAAAGTTTCTGAATTTGTTTGACAGGGTAATGGTATCGCAAAGAGTTGAGAACGACTTTGATACGAGTGTCACTGAATTTGTGATTTTTTATCCCACAGTACTGAGTATAAAATCATATAACAAAGTTTCATACTCGAACCAGTTATTTTTAGTTGATATTTCGAAGCTTCCATCAAAGCTTAAAAACTTACACTATTCAACATTTCCAAGAACAGGCAGATTTGACTTTTAGTCAATGTATGCGTTTATTTCTTTACGATAATTAAACTGATATGGGATTGGATGCAGAGAAACCACTTTGGTTTATTCAGTTATTCAGACTTCAGATCTAAGTGCAAATTGTTGCTGAAATAAGTATAACCTTTATTTGAATTTCCGTTATAACCAAATATCGTGTCAAGCGATTGAAGTATTTTGAGTTCTACTCATGGTAGTATTATGATCCTACAAGTGGGAGTATCGCGAAAAGTAGTTGAAACTCTCAACCAATTCGCAACAAATGCCACTGAAAGTACTATAGGTGCAGGTATTTTGAAAATATCATTACTCAAATCTGTGTGTTTATCATTGACCGCCAGGTGAATGGAGAATATTTTACAAAGTATATGCCATCAGTAATTTTTTATTGAGTTGTCAATGTCATCGTTCACTATGGATGGTTTTGTACATGTCTAATTCATGTGAATGAAATTTGTGATTTATTTATTGATTCATTTATTCAATGCATTCAGCAGGCCAAAAAGCCCATATACAGGTATATACAATTAGAAATATGATAATTATATATATAGTTAAATCAATTTTGAATGAAACGAAGAATCTCTTTTTTGAATTGTTTGAACGTTAGAAAAAAGATATCTACACTAGGAATATTATTAACACTTCTAGATATTGTAGTTATGGGAGAAAATGAAAATGATGCAGTGTATTGGAAACCGGAATATGAAATGTGCTACAGAATCTAGATGAAATACGCGGTACACTGAATAGCATTTGAGGCAATGGAGGCTATAACCCCTTTCGGAATAAGCACCATGTTGTTTGAAATATGCATGTTTAAAAAAAATGGAAAATTTTCCAAACTAGATATATGTTTTATGTGGGACGGATTCCAAACGACACTGCAGTACTCAAAATTTACTCCTGATCAGTGTTTTAAGTAAACTGTTTTCAAAGAATGAGAGGTCTCAAAATCCTTGCAGTTGCGTATCAAGAAACGCAGCCTTATCATTGAAGTTGATAATACATTCTGAAAAAGATTGGAAAACGTGAGTTTTTGATCAAACAAAACCCTCAGATCGTTTAATTCCGTGATTCTCATTAAAATTTCACTATCTAGTACATTGTTCAATGTTACCGGTAATATTTTACGTGTGAATGTAATTTTTTTACATTTATTTGTGTTTGAGTACAATTTATGATGAATGTTGTCAAAGAATTTATGTCCTCCTGCAATTTGAAACAGTCTGCTTCATCTTGGATTTAACGATATACTTTCATGTCATCTGCAAATAGCAATTTATGAGAAGTGATATCATGGGCAATGCCATTTATAAATAGTATGAATAATAACGGTCCAAGATTAGACCCTTGTGGGACACCTGAACTCCCTACAAAGCAGGAGGATTCTATACCATCACATTCAACATAACTACGTCGGTCGGATACATATAATATAATAGGAGTAACCGAATATTAGATGATATGCCAAAATTTGACAGTTTCTGTAGCAGCTGTTGATGTGACACTGGATCAAACTCGATGGAGTAAATATAACATATTCTTTCAGATTTTGTTCAATTGTATCATCTAACAAGGATCTTTTGCTGGAGGTAGCACCTATAAAACCAAAAACTTTGAAGCTGTAATAGATATTTCTATTCTTTTTGACGAATAGTCTACTTGTTTCGTGATAAAAATAAAGCTGGTGAGCAGACTCAAATTTTTTGGCTCAATATTCCATTCTGTTCAGTGGACAAATCAAACCACTCATTATGAAGATGTTTTTAATTCATCTGAATTCAAATTTCAACAATTGATAGCAATTCAATTTTCCAAAAATGCTTCGCTTGATAAAAATCAAACATTTTAGTGTAAAAAAATCCCTCAAGTAAATCATATTGTTTTGGACGAATCAAAACAGCTAAATGAAAAATTTTAATCGTACAAGATTATTGTGAAAATTACTGTTTTATATTTTCTTCGATATTATTATAGACAGTAACGCCTGGTACGAAAAGGATCGCTCAAATTGTTTGGATTTATGCATTGGGATAGAATATCGTGTATATCACATCTGTATGTAAATTTCTTCAGAAGCTATTGAGGTTGTTGTTTCATTATGCTAAACATTTTTAGCCAACCAATCTGATGTATGAAAGTAGATACATGATCTCTGAATTTTGAGCCAAAAATAAATCTTTTACATGCATTCAACACTTCTGTATCCTTGATGACGTGATTTAATTGAGATAAGGGCCATAGACGATATCGCAGTGGTTGAATATGTATGAAATTGAAGTACCTAACACATGAAGTGGCTTCTATGTTTCGACTGAGAAAATGTCTGTTCGAATGAAGTTTCTCAACAATCCATAAGCTTTACGTATTGGTGAGTGTACTACTCTGTTTAAAAAATACGTTGAATTTTCATTTTTCTCAAAAAATATCTATTCATTCATCGGTTCCTATTTCTATATCAATTTAATCTTCTCCAAAGTGGTCTCCTTCAGATATAATACACTGATATCAGCATGTTTTTCATTCCTCGAAGCAGTTCTGATATGCAGTAAGCTGGTGCATTATCGTGATGCAAAAGCCAGGACTTGGTTTTTTACAATATCGGCGCATAACTTCAAGGTGATACTCCTTATTGACCGTACGACCATTTGGCAAGAATGCCTGATGTACTACGAACCGGTAATCGAAGAAAACAGTGGGAAATACATTGACATTTGATCGAACTTGGTGTATTTTTTTGGTCTTGGATCTCTAGGACTCTTCCATTGCTACTATTGGACTTTGGTTTCGATGTGATAACCATATACTCATGATTCGTCACCAGTTATGATCCTTTCAAGCAAACCTGAATCGCCGTTGATGACATTCAACAATTACTGGTCATAATTGAGCCTTTTTTGGATTGAACTTCGCTATCACATGCTTCATGCCCAAAATTTTCAAAAGATTGCATGGCAATAGCCAACCGATATACTGAAATCCTCAGCGAATTCTCTAATACGGATTCGACGATTCTCCATAACAATTTTCTTCACGTTCTCAACATATTCATCGTTTGTTGATATGCTGGGGCATCCAGGGCGAAATTTTTTTTGTTAACAGCAAATCGCCGAAAACGCTAAACTTTTTCTACTTTTATGGCTCTCACCAACAAACTAAACATGCTAAACAGCTGAAAATGTGAAAATATGTTCCAAACGAGTGTACCAATATAAAAAATTTAAAAAAACCCTCATCGAATGTACGTAGCACGCAAAATTTGTGATTGTAAGCGTAATTTGTATTCAATATTGAGTCCTTAACTTTTAATTTCATCGCTACATTCGCACTCGTGATTGTCGAGCCGTTGGTAGTATAGCTGGATGGATTTATAATCACTTAATCCTTGTCGGTCATTTTTCTTTTTTGAATATAAATCACATTATTTTATGATGTAAGAAGAGTTTTTTGTTTTATGACGAAGGGACGGTGGCCGGTTGGATAACGTGGGAAACGTACGCTATGAGGAACGGTGGCTCGAGCCCAGTGGCCAATCGATCAATTTGTTCTACATGTAATCCAACCCGTGCTATCAATCGCACATTAAAAGATAGGAACTTGTTAATCCTCAGTTTGCACAAGTTTCGACTAATAAGGTTTTTTTCGTAACAGTGATAGCTGGATAACGGATAAATGATGAATCATTATTTTGTTCAGCTGTTCTTAACGTGTAGGTTTTGATAGGTTATGTGTTATGATAATTTTTTTTATTTAGCAATACAAAAATCGAAACCACTACAACGAAATCCACCTGAATATGTTCATACTTTGAGAAAAAGCCTTCCTTTTACAAAAAACCCTGAGCGCTTGAATCTCTCTCCATATTGGTTCAGCATACCTCTGTAATATTGATATTTCCTAGTATACTATCATTTAGTCTTTTTCTGGTGCATTAAACATCAGTAAGCTCCGTATTTCGAGGAACAAAATCAATTTCATATCTGTGTAATATTCCATTAAAAATGCTTCTTTCTCACATTCATAATGGTTTCGACTTACAACATTTTATGCCCTAACAGATTCATTAAAAGCATTTCCAGACCTCGTCAACCATACAAAGTAAATAATTTTATGAACGTCGTTTGGTTTCGGTATTATATAGCGCACTCGTAATGGTAATATGAAAATCTAACAGGAATGAAGTGCCATTTAGTAATTAACAGTAGATTAACTCCGATAGTTCTTGATATTTACGAGCAACTTACAGTTTTATGGAACCCTCGGATTCTAATTAATCCGAGTTTTTGTGATATCATGTTCAAGAACGAATAAAAGGTGCGCCGAGGTGTTTATATCTACCCATCATAAATCGAAATCATCGTCGTTAATTTTAACCTGAAGTTACGAAACTCTCTTCAGATAGTTGTAAGATGAGTGGTATTTGGTTTCAAGATTATGAACTGCAATCATTTAAAATCTGTTTAAATTTGTCTTGTATTGCTACTAATTCTTTACTTTAACTGAAATGAGCAGCGATTGGAATAATAAACCAGATACATTTTTTATGAATAAAACATTTCAGAACTAATTAACAGAGATACTCAGTAAACTATATTCAAATGAGAAATTGAGAAAGAAACAAAACGGTGAATCGAATCGAATCGAATGTTCAGAATTAATTTTTCTACCATAAAGAATAATAATAATGAAGGTATCAACTTGATCTATTTTGAGATTTTTTGAGAAGCATCTTATCTATATGAAGAATTATTTTCAAAAGGAAACTGAGGTAGATCTTCGATTTTTTATACTTCTTCAGAAAAATGGTTAGAGTTCGAGTACTTGAAACTTACCGAATATTTTCCAGGAACGTAGAGTGGTTGAGAATGTGATGTCGTTAACGCAATTGAAATTGGAGTCCCTCGTCCGGTAGGACTGTACGTGCCGGGAGGTGTGGTAGGAGTTGTTACCGTTCGATCCTTGGGAGACATTTCAGCCCATTCCATTCTTCTTAAATCTTCAAGGTGACCAAGGACGTCAACGTAATGTGTTCTGAACAGATCTGCGTACCTCGAAGCTAGGCCTTCTAGATAACCTCTTTCGCCATCCTATAAAAAACAAAATAGTGTGGTAGTTTTCATCACAAATATATAAGGTGGGCTGAAAGCACAAATGACGCTACTAGTATTGAATCCATACAATTTTCAGTTAACCCTAACCTTCAAGAGACACGTGTACAAATTTCACAGCTGTCGGATTATTAGTTTGTGCGATAGAACATTTTGAGTGAAGCAAATTTTGTTAATTTGGAGAAAATGGATAAAAATTATTTCGTGTGTTGATGAAGCATTGCTTTGTGGCGAAAAAAATACCGTCCAAGCCAAGGCTTGGCTTTACAAAAGTAATCCGGACTTTGCACCAGGAAAATCAATCATTGGTAAGTGGTTTGCTAAGTTTAAACGAGGTGGAATCAGCAACGAGGACGATGCACGCAGTGAGCGCCCCAAAGAGGCTGTTGCAGGCGAACACATAAGAAAAGTTCATAAAATAATTTTGAACGACCTCGAAATGAAGTTGATCGAGATAGCTGAGGCTCTAAAGATATCGTGCATGAATATTTGGGTATGTGGAAGCCAGTGGCGTAACAGATTTTTTCGGCCCCCCCCACTAGTTATTTTTAAACAACTGCTATAACAGGGAATTAAGAGTTGAAATGTCGTAAGGTTGACAGCAGCGGCTAGCAGGTAGCTTCGCGGCTGTGATTGGCTCTCTACTATAACAAAAACGCTCTTTTGTATTTGTATTATCATGGGAATAGTATTTTATTGCTCTATTGACAATTATTCTATAATGTTTTTGATTATTTCATTGTCCCATGGTAATCAATATCAGTGAATGTAAATAAATAGTTTTAAAACTGAAATACCTTATTGTTTCAATGTTTTATATCAAAAAGATGCTTGGTGTTTTGTTCATAACACATTTTTAAAATGATTTACTGGGTTAGTTAGTTTTTAAAAAAGGTTATAATTAACTCGTACACCCAAAGTGGATTTGATTCGAAGATTTTCGTACTGCTCTCACAGGCTAAAATACAGCATTTTTGTAAATTTGTATAAATTTACAATTTATGAATTTCAATTGTTGACCTACATAACAAATATATACCTTTGGTGACGATGAATCTTGAGGTAAAATAAGATATAGGATAACAAACATTCAGTAGAGCATCAAAATATTTTATTTATGTACACTGCCACTACTAGGTTTAAAAAAGTGTTTAATTTTTTAAGCTTTGGTTCCGATTGTTTCTGTTGGGCTTTCAACTTTCTCTTCTGAGCACCACTTAAATGTTCATAATTTGGTTAAAAAGGCGTCATGATTTACGTTTTTGTTACAAAGAACAAGCGAGAAATAATGAAATATTTACTTCACTACACAACACATCACGAAACAGAACAGAAAGTACTGTAATATCTACAGACCAACCGGCCGATGATGAAACAACGCAGACGCTTGTCATCCTTAGCCCACTCTCACCAAATTGCCGAAACAGAATGTTTCACGATTCTGCCGCGCTCGCCAAGTTATCCGCCACCGTCGCCAATCAAGAATTGGCTCCAAACTCTTCCCTTCCCTTTTGTCTATGAAGTGGAAGAAGGTTCTACAACACAAAAAGTACGTTAAAAACCGTTACTGCCGTATTTTTAATAATATAATTAAATGATACAATTTAATATGAGACCCGCCACTAGTCTCGCAGGCCCAATTCTCGTCGGTTTCCTCTTGACGTTTCCTGCTCACCGGTTCGCGCCCCCCCAGGTTCTCGGCCTCCCGCATTGCGGGTCCTGGGGGCCCCTCTGTTACGCCACTGGTGGAAGCTCTGTTCAAAGTGAGTGCCGCGCGAGCTCACAATCGACCGAAAACATCAACGAATTTATGATTCTGAGCGGTGTTTGAAACTGTTCCAGTGTGAAAAATCCGAATTTATGCATCGATATATAACAATGGATGAAACATGGCGCCATCATCTCAAATTAGAATCAAAATGATCGCCTTCTTTGTGAACTATATGTGGTGAACCAACTCCAAAGCGTGCTAAGACGCAACAGCCGCCTAGCAAGTTGACTAGAAATGTTATGGAATCAGTATTTTGGGATGCGCATGGTATAATATTCATCGACTATCTTGAAAAAGGAAAAATTATGAATAGTTATTATCACATAACGTTATTGGAGCATTTGAAGGACGAAATCGCGAAAAATCGCCTCCATTCCAAGAAAAAAACACTGATGTTTCATCAAAACAATGCACCGTGTCACAAACCAATGGATGGATGAATTGGCCTTTAAATTGATTTTGCATCCACCGTATTCTCCAGAGCTGGTTCCCAGCAACTTTTTTCTGTTCTCAGACCTCAATAGAATTTTCGCTGGAAAGTAATTTAGCGCCAATGAAGAGGTAATCGTCGAAACTGAGGCCTATTTTGAGGCTAAAGACAAATCGTACTATAGAAATGGTATCGAAAAAGTTGTAAGAATTTTTCAGCCCCACTGTTACGTTGAAAAAGAACAGTAATAATAATAATAAGTAACATCAAGCTTCTGCTGAGGATCATATATCTGCTTTTTAACCCGAAGACGGTTGTGGATACTAACAATCGAAACGTCGCGTCGTGGAGTAATTTGCTCATCATTGATATTTGGAAAATTCGGCCAGGTGATACTGTGGCTATACCGGCTACCGACCGAAAAGTCGACCCAGGGTATAAGGGATAATTGAGAATAACTAAAAAGAAATCTTCTATTGAGGAAAATGGTTGTTGAAGTTGTAAGTGATTCGAACATCTAGAACATCTAAAACGAATAAAAACAGTACTTTGAAAAAATGTATCATAGAATACAAAAAAACTTTTACATTTCCTAGAAATTTTTTTCACACAGAATACTGCTGATTATTAACAAAACTGTTCTAGCACAATGATATTTTGATAAGCCTATATGAATTACAAAATACAGTTTTTAAGAGATACGAAAACAGAAGTCTCCATCAAATATCGTGAATAACAAGTGAATTTTGTAAGAAAAAACAAAAACGAAAAAATCTATTTTTCCGATTTCTCACGAAAATTTTCAGGTAGTTATCTACAACTTTCGTAATCAACTTTTTTCAATAGGAGTCCTCTTTCAGTGGAAACATTTTCCATCCATAAAATTCACTTAGTTTTTCCTCGTACATCGACTATATTTCAGTTTGAATTTCATTAGTTCAGACTTCCATTATGTAATATATATGAAATGATTTAAAATCCCTGAAAGAGCCAATACAAATGAAAAATTGAAAGAAGACAGCTATTCTTTTTTTAATTTTCCTTCTTTATTGGTTTGTTCAGAGATTTCAAATCATTTTATATAATATTAGACAATGGAAGTTCGAAATAATGAAATTTAGCAAGAAACATTGGCAATCACCTTCAATCAAATGACACTTTAATTTATTTTACCATACTAAGCACATTATTTTTTCAATAACTTATGTATGCAGTAATTGATTTCTGTCTTTTGAAAATTATTTACAGTGGCCTATGCATCCATTTTGAATTTAATGGGTACATTCATCTTCTGCTAGTAGTCATATCAATCATGCAACGAACTATCCTACCTTCTACCCGAAATATTTCCATTTTGTAAGATATTCTGTCACTAACTTCACCAGAACGTGGGATAATTTTCTGCTTCCGTTCAATCCAATTTTCGAAGAGAATACGCCATTAAGTTCTTGAATATATTATGTTTGGTAACGTGCGTATTTCGGAACTTTCACAATAAGTTACGAATAGGCCATATCAACGTAATTCGTGCCATATTAAACTATATTAAACAAACTTTTCCCTCTTCGTCTACCAATTAAACTGGAGCTCCGAGAAAGCTCATCCGAAAACGACTCTTGGGAAATTCCGACATCCTTCATCGAAACTATATTTCACGAAGTTGTCAGAAAGACAATATCTTCAGCCAGTGTGGTGTAGAGGAAATGGCATACGGAAGTTGATAATTTTTTTATTCAATATTTAGCGATGAAGAGGGAAAGTAAAATATTACACAGGATTACAATATATGTGATGAAATCGGCCGATACTTATGAGATTTTCATTAAACAGTTATATAAAAACAAAACACGTGTTTCGCTATAGAATAGCTTTTTCAGATGGTTCTTAGTGATACATTTCTTTACTCATACAAACATTTAATCAAGAAACACTTTATTGTGAGCTTTTCACAAACAGTTTTACAAAAACGCAACACGTGTTTCTCTATACAATAGATTCTTCAGGTGTGTCTGACACTCCTGCGCCCCCACACTGTTTTCGAAAATTTATTTTCGCTTTTATCGCGTGTGTCTGAGGTAGTCAGTCACAAAAATATTCAATTCAAACAAAGAGCGAGTTCAAATTATCCAAAAATAAAAGAATTTCGATTTGGTTCTGCCAGCTTAACGGCACAGCTGTATAGGGGGCAAAATATGTTTTCGTTTTCTGCGTTAGATGAAGAATGAAACATCCTGGAATGAAGTAATTAATATGGAAATTCAAAATAGTTCTGCTGGCTCAATAGGAGCCAATCAGAAGAGCTACATATAATACGAAAAATGAACAAAAAATGTTAGTAATTTTTTGTAAAATTTATCCTTTCCCAAACAAACTCTAGATATGAATTTTATCAATTGGAACATCAGTCCAGACATGAAAGATCATTCTGAATTGTTTTATGAAATGAAATCCAACCTATCACCTAACCAAAAATGAAGAGGATGGATCATTTTTCAAGGATTTAATAGATAAATAGCATCAGTTTAGAACTTCAAAGAATCTAGCCTATATTCATCGCAGTATTTCCGATTGAAACGGAAGAGAAAACATATAATTCATTATAGATAACATAGTAGTAGTTCCAAGAGAGAAAATGAAACATGTAATGATGTACGTTATTACAAGACAATTCACACGGTTTTGTAGTAAAAAACCAATACTGCGTCTGAGAAAAAACAAAGTTCAATACTCTTTTAGATTTAAATAGTTTTAGTTTTATTAAAAAATCAGAAAAGTTTGAAAAATCACTTCGAAATGAATAAATATCTACTTTGTTGTTCTCGGAGGAAACATTTGCTGACTCAAAAATTGATTACTGTTATCTCCCATTCGATATACTATAAAGAAGCAGGTTTAGTAAAAAAACTGAAAAAATACAGTGAATCCAATCACCATCTCGTGTTCCACAAATTTGCCAGTAATTGCAACGTGCATCAACTGCGAACATTTTTCCCGATTCCTTCTATTTCAATTACGCAATGACATTTGCTCGAAATTAATATGTATATGTTTATTAACATATATGAATCCAAATGGGATGCTATATATCAAAGCTGCAAAAGCTAGTACTGCGATAGGTTTTTGGAATTGCCATTTGCGGTGCTATGTATATACATCTCACTGGCGAATCTGCATATCAAAGTATGTTTCTGGTGGAACAAGTGCCTATACCAATTCATGTCTGATAGAGTGTGCACAGTTTGTGTAAAGTGATATCGATTGGGAGGTTATGCAAATTTTTTTGCATTCAAAATGGGAACATGCGAAATGTGAAACATATCTTGGTAGTAAGGCAGTAATTTCCAGGGACTATTTTTATCGGTAATCATCAATCGTTAGTCTTTCAATGGGAAAATCACGAAAAATGTTTGAATCGACGTACATTTCTACAGTTTTCGTAAAGTGTTTCTAAGAGGAATTGTGACAAAGTCTAACAAAACATATCCAGAGATCTACAAATCGTGCTAAGTACAATGGTTTGATACAAATTTACCAATCATAAATTTGGAAAAAGCTACATATTATCATTTCTTAAGCAAAATCTACTGCCAAAATCAAATTTCACATAAAACGATAAATAAAAAAGGTTCCCATTTGATGCGGACTTTATCGGTGACACTGTATATGTTGTTCAGTTATGAAATGATCTACAATACTATAATGTAACCACTTAAATATTTTTGTTGTATAATTATTCAAAATCTTTAAAAAAGTATGAATAATGTCTATATTTTTCAAGAAAAACTATCCACATATCTATCTATCTATCTATCTATTTAGAAATTTAATATATACTACACTGGCTGAAAAGTCTCCGGTCTGACACATAGATGGCGCTAGTCTTATTGCATTCACCGCTTTTTCAGTTAGTTCAAAAGCTGTTGAAATGATGATATTCTACTTATAAGTTTGTGAGTTATTATGCTAGAAGTGACACTACTTTGTTATTTTCATAGCAGAACAACAATTAAACGTTAGTTTCTTGATTTCAAACGTAGAGACACCGATGATTCAGGAAATCATTTTGAATGATCGAAAAGCGAAGTTGCGTGAGTTAGCTGCCATTGTGGAGTTATCAAAAGAACGTCAATTTGTGAGAATGGATGAAACATGGATCCATACTCCGGAATCATAACGATCATCATCTGAGTGGAGAGTAACTGGTGAACCTTGTCCAAAGCGCCCGAAAGTCCAACAATCGGCTAGAAAGATTATGACCTCGGTATTTTGGGATGTGCGTGGTATAATATTCATCGGCTATCTTGAGAATGAAAATACTAACCACAATGAATATTTTATAGCAGTATGGGACCATTTGAAGGCCGGAAAAACGACCCCATTTGAAGAAAAAGAAAGTGCTGCTTCATCAAGATAATGCACACTGTCAAAAATTAATGAACACCTTGGAAAAACCACATGAAATGTGCATCGAATTGCTCTCGCATATACCATATTCGCCAGATTTGGCTCCTAGCGACCACTGGCTGTGGTCGCTAGGCAAGCATTGCAACTACACATGTTGATATACTTTCTTTGAACTTCTTACGAATCTTTCCTTCAAAAATGTAAAAAAAGTTACTGCTCCACTTTAGCGGTTATTATCGAAACTATTTTGGCTGAACTCAGCTTTGATCGATGGCCTTTTTATTTGATGGAAAAAGTTTCAGTTTTTTATCGATTCTATAGATAGCGTCTTTGTGGGTGGACTCTTGTCATGCTCACTTCTCATTTTAGTTTTATTTTGCCTAAAAATGTAATTAATATCAATCTGACTACCGTTTTCTACCTTACTAATATCAAATTTGAAATATAAAGGGATGAACTGAGCACTGATATATTCATGTGAAACATTTTTAAAAATGTATTTTCATTTACAGATATATTGAAACGTCTTAGACTCTACATTCTGTATAGTGAAATGATGTACCCATTTTTTCAGAAAGTTTGACTGCTTGCGAATTTTCCTTCATTTCTCTACTAGCAAACCGTCCTGGCTCCCCACGAGTACAATGCTGATACTAAATATAAAATCATTCACTGGAAATGTAAGGGCATGGAGAAACAGTGATTGAAAGATAATTCTATATTATAGGCGCTAATTTTTACCTCGCGGCTGGCGCTGTAGTTGGAATATTTTCTATTGCACATATACAATATAAAAAGGGGTCAACAACAACAAAAAATTTCAGCCTACAAAAATAACTGGTACGAAGGAACAGTGATGAAAACGTAATTTTCATTGGTGAAAGCGCTCCTTTTACCCCCACAGGGGAGATCACAGTTCTAATATTTGAAAAACCTTTCTTAGTGCGCATCTAAGACCTAAGAAGCACCTATATACCAGTTTCCTATGGCTCACCAGTACGGAGAAACAGAGATGAATAAGTGACTGTTAAGCGAGTGTATTTCACATTTATACTGAAATATAGTCATCAAAGTCATTCACTAAAAATTATTGTTTACTCTTTCGAACATTTTTGACACTATGATAATACGTATTAAATGCTAAAATATGTATTTGTGCTGCTGAATTGAAACGTTGGACACAACAATTTTCATTTTCATATTAATACTTACGAATCAGTAGAGAGTTGTCCTGAAAATCTGGAGAAGAAAAATGGATTGGATAATTTAGGAAACACTTGCTNACACCCTGTATGTAGGTGCGTCTTTAGCGAGTGAAAATATAATTCGGATTGGTTTAGTTTGGAAATACTTTCTAGTCGCAGCAGAGAAGCATGTCTAGTCAATAACTTCCCCATGAATAGATATGTTTACAGACATTTCTCTTAAATCTGGTTTGTTTTGTGGAATTTCTGATTGTCTTTACTCTGTGTATTGTTGTGAGACATTCTTCGACTGAAAGGAATTCGTTCTTTGAACATCTCAGATTTAAACAGATCTCGTTATTTTTCGACAGAAATATTTCCTTGGAGAATCGCATACGTCATATGTCATATGTTTCTAAATTTCAACAGACAGTTTCTAATCGACATATTCATTTTTATTTTACACATATATTTTCATTTGGGAAAAAACAATTCTTATTATAATACTAGCTCAAATGTGGAACTTATGCTGTTGATGGCATTCAAAAACGTTTTTCAGTAAGTTATTGTGGTGACGATAAAATATTGTCGATATAATACTCTCCACGGGCATAGACTGATTTCTTTCCAGAACCAGTTCAATGAGTTAGGTTAGGTCTGGTAAGGTCTAAAGTGAGTGGGTCTATTCGATCCTCCACGGCAACCCGCAAGGGTTTATTGTGACTCACACCTATTTACACTTGACCAAATAAACTCGGTTTCTTAACGAAGCTGATTAGTTTGTATGGTGAGTAGTCTTTCAGGTCAGATAGTAAAAGAGTACGGCTTTGCCGAACTCTAAAAACCTGATTTGGTTGGTTGGTTTGGCACAAAGTATATGCTCTGCTGTTTCATCATTTTCCAAACAGATGTGACACACACTGTCTTCCGACAGTTCGAGTTTCTGCATATGATGATTCAAATAACAGTGACCTGTGAAAAGGCCTATTAGACATCGTAGTTCATCCCTATTGTAGTCCAACAACTGTTTGGTTTCAAGCTTCGAAGGGTGAATAAACGCCTCGGATTGAACTAATCCTGGAAGATTCTGCCAGAAGTCCATAAATCTTCTTGCCATCCAGGTGATCAATGTTTGTTTGGCAAAGCATAAAGCGATGCCAATGACAGGTTCTGGTCCGATGAAGCTACTTGCAGCACCCTCCTTTGCAAGGGAGTCAGCAGCTTCATTACCTTCCAGGCCAGTATGTCCAGGAATCCAGACCAGAGACAATCTGTTAAGTCTTCTTATCGAGGAGAGTTGTTTTTGGCAGTTTGCAATGTAGACGTTTCTCGGTAGGAACCAAGAGCTTCCAACGCCGCTTGACTGTCCGAGAATATTTTTATTGACTTGTGTATGAGGTTGGATTTATTCAATTTCTCCGCACACAATTCAATAGCGTAAATTTCCGCTTGAAATACATAAGTTCCTAGGCAGGTAGATATCTCAGACCTGGGTCTGCGACTAAAAACACCTGCACAAGAATCGGAAGGTGTTTTTGATCCATCTGTGAACCAACAACTATCTGCTCTTAATATTTCCTTCTTCCGGAGGATCCAGTCCTCTCTACTCGGGAATATTACCTTATAAGACAGTTCGTAGTTGACAGTTGGAGGCATAAAGTCAGAGATCATTTTCAGAATGCTGTGACTTCCAGTGTCAACCAACAGCAAGTTGCACTCTGCATTAAATTGATTTGTGCAATTGGCAATGTGCACAAGTCTGTATGCAGTCCATCTAGCCTCTCTCTCCAGAAGAATGTGGAGAGGAGGTAGATCTAGAAATCTGAAAGGATCTCCATGGCCACTGACGGTAAGTTCAATAAGTAATAATGATATAAAGAATTGACTTCACAGTATACAAAAATTGTGCGTTTTTTCCAATCTTGATTCCCTTGAGAATAAAAAGTTATTGGAACAAATTTGTTTTTTTAAGATGTTCAGCCAAGCTTACAATGCAATTGAAAATATATAAAAATCAATTGATGTTAGGTCCTGATTTTCAGCGGCCAAAAAATAACTTCTAATCCTATCCACATATGAGGAAATATTACATAAAATGTTATGAAGAAATGGTGTCCCATTAAATTTTTGATGTAACTAGAGTAAGTGTTCGCTTAAAATGGGAAAGAAATCGAAGACATTTTTGTTCATTCAATTTTCTTTAGGAAAAATGCAACATAATTATCCACAATAATCCCCACAATAAGTTGATAATCGTAACATGAAATTTATTTGGCAACGCTTTTTGTAAAATTTTTTATTTTCCTTTATTTTCCGTTCTCAATTTTATTTTTCATCGTTAGATAAAACTGCAATCTCTTCAAGAAATATGCTTCATCAATTTCTTGTGTAGTTGCACATGATAACTAACACCACTGCAGGAGTTTCCAACACTACACAACTGTAAATCAGATGGTTTTTATCAGTGAATATTATTTTAGCACAACTGATTTTTTCGTAAAGTTCGAACACATTCAAGTATGAATGTTGTCGTTTCTTTGATTAAAAATAACAAACGAATAACTAGGTAAAAATTACTTGAACACAAATAATCGAAGAATTGTTAGGAGTACAATTTAAGATGTTGGTATATGCGGATTTTGATGTAAAATGTGAAGACAAACTAATGAACAGGGTATTCCATTTGAAAACTATCGCAAGAAGTTGGATGGAAGTGGAATTCAAAGTTTCATTTGAAGTACCATGTGTAAATAAATGACGATCAGAGCCTTGGTTTCTGTTTCTCAGAGGAAACAGTAATAATAAAATTACATTATAATTACATAATTACAATTTCAGCTTTTCATAGTGGAGAAATAACTTGCGACGAATCTTCCAAATCGAAGCCGTTGCACAGGTATCTGATGGTTTCACTTCAACTCTCTGCACGACATTAGCTGGGTTAGTTGTTGTTTTTCCGTATGTATCTGCCACACGTACCTACAAAGTCGTAGGTCTACATGAGTTACTGCTTCGCTTCGAGAGGTGTAAGCGAAGCAGTAACTCATCTTGATAATGCCATCTGAGATGATGGAACGGTAGACAGCTGTTTCAGCCTGTTGGGCATCGTCAGTACCAGGCAGGAGGACCTCAATAGAAAACAAAATGTGAATAACCAAGAAAAGTAGTAAAAGTAGTTGATAAAAATAACTGCGTAAACACAAGCGAGACATAAGTGGAACCTATATTATTGCAGAAAATTGGAAAACTATCCTGGAATACCATCGGAAATCGAATACACATGTTTCTAGAAATGATATGATATCATAAAAGGTTAATTTTGTCAAGCTCAAGCGAGACATAAGTGGAACCACCTCAATAACCGATATTCTGCAAATACAATGTACGCCGACATTGCCGAGCCGACATTGCGAGTGCACTCCATTGTTGAAAAAGACATCCCGTAGTTTCAGCAAAGGATGTACAAAAAAATAATTCATGAACTCATCTCGTCAAACAATACCTAAACATCTTTTAATTAAAAGGTCCTCCACATCCGTGCCGCCGGTTTCAAACGTATCAAGCGGTAACTGCATATTGCACCTCTTTTGAAAACAGCATTGCTGCTTCCGTTTACAGAGCTATGCTGTTCGGTGAAATTTAGTATAACAAGATGCCCTATTGTCTCTCGACTAAAAAAAATGCTCTTTGTATGCTAATGCTGTAAAAGAATGTAATGTCTCAATATTGTTCTTGTTAAATGCATATTAGGTTTCTCCATGGCTGCAAAACATTTCTGTATTTGCACATGCGATTAAATTGAGATGCAAATGATAATGAGTGTAATTCGTTCTCTTTCCCGAAAGATAATGCATCGTGCAGCTAAGGGAAGACTGGTTGAGAATCTTAGCGACTGGAGAAATGTACAGTAAAATGGAATAACGGGGTCTCTCAGTCAAAAAATCAAAACTCTGCTTTACTTTGCCAAGCTTCAGGGCCTATAATTTATTGAATTGTGGGTTTTTTTGCCAATGAATAAAATTATAATTCATACTTACAGTAAAAATGAGTAAAAAACAATGAAATGAACATATAAATCGACGAAAGAAAATTAAACATTATTGGATTTTTTTGTTTTGACAAATGTCATACCTTCACATAAATGTCATTTTTCAAGGGTATGATGATTTGATAATTTTTTACTCTAAAGGGAAAGTTGATACAATTTTCATTATTATCATTATGATTTTTAATGTAGTTCCAGTAAGTTACTGTATATACTGCTGAGATTATATCAATGTCATTTCTCTCATTCATACAATAAGAAGACTTATTAATTTCAACCATTTCAAGAAAAAGGCGTTTGAAATTTTTTTTTCTGTATGTGCAACTTTGATATTAGAGTATTTGGANATCATTTCTCCACAAACTGCACATATTCATTTTAACTCTGAATATCCCTGAAATTTTTTGTTTTTATGTTATCGATCGTGTAATAACTTATTGGAAAGCCAATGTCTATGTGTCTATCTATAATCTAACCAATAATCATTCCCTACATTGTGGCGTATGTGATCATTATTATTATTTTAAATGCAATTAAACTTCACGTAGAGAACGATTGACCACATTCATTGTTTTAACGGTCGAATATGAGTTGAACGAATTAATGTTTGGATCGAACGAGAATTTATTATTCAGAACATATTCACCATATTTGTAGAATACTTTATCAGAGGGGTTAACAGAAATGAGTCATTTTCGCGTTTTTGTTAATTTGCCAATCAACATTTTAATTGAACTCGACATATGGATGTGAAATTTTAAAAACCCCATTTCCTGAAATCAGTTCAAAATTCGTATTGTAACGAGAGTGTGGAATGAAAGTGTTTTATTTATGATTGTTTTGTATGCTAGCGTAAACTATGCTACTCAAAATGCAATCGATAACATATCATTACAATGAATATCAAGTCACCTGTTAATATAAAATATTCTGAAATTTATTGTTGATATAATTTAAATTTTATCAGAAAACTTTTCAACTTATGTCACGAATTTGTAGCGTAGCTTTTTTGAAAGATAATAATAACAATAGACCTTCACTTCTTAGATTTACAATGCAAATAAAAATATTAGACTGAACAAAAAAATTCACTGAACTGAGAAAAGGTACCGAAGTAATTTATCAATTCTTCATCAGTTTTTCAGAAGAAAAATATAAACAATAAAATCAAGAAATGAATGGAATATGAGTTGAATATTAGTACACAAAATAATACTGTAATCCGCCATTTCTGGCAATATAGCCTTCTGCGAAAACTTCTTGCCTAAGACTGGACACCAGTCACAGGCAAGAATCCAGTTTCAAGGTGCCAGAATTGATGGTCCACGAAATATCCTAAAAATTGGTTCCAGCATGTTCCAGGGTTCCATTCATACACCAAAAACGTATTTCTCACCACAATATTTGCTAAGGAAGTTTGAAAACCGTTTAATGAAGATCTTGAAATTATCAGCTCATATTCTGAGACTTTCAGCATTACCATAAGGAGAAGTAATCATGGAGATCCTAAAAAAATCAGATTCCATCTTATATTGTTTGGTTTCATCAATTCTAGAAGTATGAAGTAGAATGAGACACACGACTCATCTGATTATCGTGTATAGAGAAAAGTAATCTCAGTAGCTTCATTGACGTATTGTATCTAGCTACTTGTTCTGTCTTCTAGTGTGAAGATATCATTTGTTTGATATTAATCATAGTCTTCCAGAATAAGTTTTGGTTTTCAATAAATTGCTTGCCTTACATTAATATGAAACATGACCAGCCGCCTTTGTAGCATTTTTTGTATCCAAAGTTTCAATTTGACAGCCCTATTTCATTTAGGTATTCTAGGTATATATTTCTGGAAATAATGTTTCTCATTGATCAATTTCCTAAGCCTGTAATAGCAGCAGAAGTACACAGAAAAAACCACTATCCTATTTTCAAGTATAGTCCTAATCTTCAAGTCATTCAGATTAAATGAATTATCAATAATGCTGAACTGATATAAAATAATTAGGGTTTTTACATCCGAACAAAAATAATTTCCTGTGGAGTTCTACTCATCATTTAGTTTAGTTTCAAATTTATCATTATTTCAAAAAGTAATTTATATCATATTGACTCGAATCTCAAACATTAGATTTAAATATATGATAAAATCGGCTGAGATTCGATAAAAATCCATAACAACGCTTAATTGTTACATTTTCACCACACAATTTTACAAAAAGACAACATGTGTTTCGTCATACAGCTTCTTCAGCTGTGTCTTTACTAACTAAAATCTACATACTCAATGCCCTATATATATATTTTCTTGATTGATGCAACTAATTTTCCTTTGTTTTGAGTATTTCAATA
>NW_019290407.1:23913-48543 GCF_000500325.1 Leptinotarsa decemlineata
TAGCTAACTGATTATTATGGATTTCATACTCTATGTTATCCATGAAAATTTCCGCCAGCAGGGGTCTCAAAGGGTTCCCCATTATTAGTCCTTCACTGCATGAATAGAATTTTCCGTCAAACTGGTAATAATTTTGAGATAGACAAATGGTAAGTAACTCTACAATTTTCTGTTTTATCAATGGATTCACGTGGTTTTGTCTAAGAGACACTCAACTAGTCCAATTGTTTCAGTTGGCGGAATACTGGGAAATACATTTTGGACATCGAATGATATTCTGTATTTTACAGCGTAAGTAAGATTTGGTTTTGTTTTGTAAGCCAAAAAGAATGAGCCCTGAAATTGAGGATGTTGAGTTTGGTCTTGTCTTTTTCATATTAAACTTTTCCAGCACTGTATTGTCGGCATCTTCTGTTATATTTATTTCTTCACCAATATAAATCTTTAGATTCTTCACAATTGTATCCAATCCTACCTACATGATTGTAAAATCAAGAAAATCTGGAACAGGCAGGAATAGAAGCAGAACATGAACCTAAAATTCTTAATGGTTTCGATTACCTAATGGTTGAAGAATATTCCCAAAAAAACTCATTTTTGTTCTTACTGTGAGCACAATCGATTCAAACAGGTAACAAATATTGTTGAGGGTGTTGAAGGAGCTCACAATAGGAGTGAAAGTAATCTTCATAATTGTTATTGTTGCTATTTTATTTCATCTTGTCGTGAACTGCTTTGGTTGGTAAACAAGACTCAAGGTATTTCATTACGGTACTCCTCAAAAATTAGGTGACTGAAAATTAAGATACAGTGCGATGATTTACATATCTTTTTCACAACCTCTTCAGCTAGCAAAATCTGAACAGATTTCTCCAGGATTCTCGAGTGGAAATACTTTTTCACAGCCACGCCACTTGCCACGTCAAAACAAATTGTGAGCCCACCTATGATTACTCGAGACGTGTTGGTATCACTATGAAATGAGTTTTGCGGTTTGTTTGGAGAGAGTCATTAATATTTCTTCGTCAGCCTCACAAAGCAGATGTCGACCTTCTGACTTGGTTTAATTAATGAAATGTTCTATTTGGAATTGGAGTGATTGGGGGTGACCTATACAAAATATGGTCCCCGTAGAATGATTGATAACTTGGGACAGTGTCACTGTGGTGAATCGGAAAGTGCTATATTCGCTATATTCCAAATATGGAATGATGAATATATTAATTATAGTTAACTGGTCTAGTGATCCAATGACTTACTTTCAGAAAGATAGGTTATATAATAGGATTAATTATTCTTGGAGAAACAAATATTTTTTCGCTAATGTTTCAATGCAAATTAATGTTTTCTTCGGGTCTCGTAAAGGAGTTTTTCAGTGTGGAAAATATATCTTGTTTGAAAAACATTNCGAAACGTCAGGAAGAAATTCCAAAAAGCCACGGCCTTCAAACTCTGAAAATAATAACAATGATTATTTGTAGTATGTATCTATCAAGTAACTGAGTAAGTGAATTGGTTAAAAGTTTCAAATTTGAATTTCAGAAAAAGAAGTAAGTTGGTGTTCCATTGCAAGATCAAGTTGTTTGATAATATTTCTATAAATGATGGCTGATTGTTTGCCACCCGCTACTTCGTCTTGAAAATAGTGTTTTGTATCCTACTTCAAATGGTTTGAAAAATATACAGACTTCTATTTAAAATTCATTGACTTGTCTTCCATCTTCGGTTAAACCGAAACAGGTTCTTAATTTCTCTTTTATTTGAAATATCGGCTTCAACTATACTTTCGTTTCGAAATTTGAATTTCCCTCTCATAGAAATAACTGAATAACATCGTATATAATGATTTCGTTGTTACACGGTTCAGAAAATCATGGAAATGATTCATACACCACATCGTAGATAAATTCCTAATAATTTTCCATCCAACTTCAACAGTTAATATCGAATCGGTATTTTCATCTCGAGGGAGTTCTCCGATTTCCCTTATCAAATCAACCGTATTGCTGTAACTGGACAAAAAGTATAAAAGGAGATGTGTTTGACAGTAGTAAATACAATTAGATCTTCACTGGTGAAAACAAAGAGGCAGTTAATGAATATAATTAAGGAACGAGTTATATAAACGAAGTCACTGCTTCGGGAAAAAAAACTGAAAATTGTATTCGAGTAGAGCGAAGCTCTGATAAACGGATCGGGCTCTAGAATAAAAAGTTCTTTTTTCTGGTTCACAACTTGACAAATTAGTTCAAAAGTTTCGATGGATCCCCAATGTTGTGTAATTTCATTGTATTGTTTCTGCTTGTTTAAAATTCCAAAAAAAAAATAATTATCTGAGATGAAGATTTCATTTATTTATTTTCAACAATAATTTTGTAAGAGATTAGATTTTGTTAGATAAGGTTAGTATCTCTTGTACTGAGTGATCAGCATTTATTATTATTATGATTATTGAAGGAATGGAATGAGAGGTTTGCTGTGAGAAAAAGTTGTGATAATAAAATTGATTTTCACCTTCGAAAAATCCGAAAAAACTGGGAAAAAAGGATAGACTGGCACATAAAACGGGAAGTTCTTTCTGAAATGAAGACAAATTATTCCTGAATTTACAACTCTGGAAACAAGAATGGGGAAAAAAGAAAGTTTTATGGGGAGGAGGAGAAATGCAGATGTATACAGAACGGCAGAAACCCATACCATATGACGTGATCAAGAATTATGCTACTGAACATTAGTCAAAAAGTAGTAGATCTATACCTAAGGTGTCGAATGTATCTAAAGTAGCTCTTTGGAAAACTGTATGCTTACCAGTCATATCTATACCGATTGAAAAAAGATGTAACAATTGAATCAAGGGAGTACTTGAATTGAAATGAATATGTGAGAAAACAATTCATAATTCATCGAGCAAGTGATCAAATAATATGTCATTTATTCTTATGATAATTGAATGAAATTAGGAAAGACGGGTTTTTGGCTTTCTACTTCTCCATCCTTATACGAAAAAATGAGGAAATCTCCCGAAGAAAGGAAGGAACTAATCAATTTCAATAAAATTACTATATATACAATGATGTGTAGATCATGCAAAAAAGTAACTTTCAGACACAAACTGAAAGAAGCCGTTTTGAAACAGCTGCTTTCATATAAACATTGAATTACACAAAAGAAAAATAATTTCGAAACAAATACTTTTATATGAACACTGAATTATACAAAAAAACACTTTTCTCTATTCAGTTTGTATTCCAAACATTCGTTATGGAAATGAATCAAATATCATTCAATTCCACAAGACCATCGAAATACCTGAATTGAAAACCAAAAAACGTAGTGGAAGAACATTATATTTTTCTCAAAAATTGAAAAAGATTGCAACTCAACCACGTATGCAACAGCTTTCGAAATAAACCTAATCCCAGCAATAAAATTCGACACAAAAAATAAATGCAACCGGACACGATAGTTGGTAATTCGTAACATAAACGGTCCTTTCGTCGTTTTGGAACATTTCAATTTTCAGCTCGTAATCGTCGAAGAAAAACGGCAGCTGAGGCTTTTCCGACGATTATTTTTAATCGCTACATTCGCTGCAGCAGCTCAAATAATAATTTTTAATAGGATTTACCCAGTAAATTCCGCACTAGTAGTTGGCTCCGCTCTAAGTATATAATTCAACAGCTTTCCGTCTCTAGTTATATTGAGTATCTTCATTGGGAAAGTTTAATTTCGAATTATAAGTATAATGTGTTGAAATGTGACCATGAAATGATGTTATAAATAATTTTTTTAGTTATATGAGAAGAAGTGCTAAAGTTGCTTGTCACTTTGTACAGTCAAATGATCATGTGATAAGTTCTTTATTACGATCATTAAGAAATATATAGTGTTATGAAACAAAAAAAACTTGACTTATAATCACATGCTACTTCCACGCCGTTTTGACAAATAGCTCAACCTGAAGACATTTCAATTTTGTTCGATCGAAAATATTTTGAAAGTTACCTTTGAGATATCAAATATGCTCTCTAAAGTGTTTGTTGATTATAATAGGGAATGTTCCTCCTGACGAAAATCAAGTAGTTTTCATAAAAGAGCTCTAAAACAATGCATTTTAAACTTATCATTTCAACCTTTTTCTTTGAAAAATTATTTAAATACTTGAAAAAGAGGAATGAAATAATGCAAAACATTTAAAGGGATTTGATTCTATTTCACCATTTGGCAACATCGGTTATAGGTAATAAAGGACATTGAATCTGTTATCTGTATAAGACAAACAAAGATGACATATTTCAGAGGCGTGCTGTTCTGTTCCGAAACATTCTGTAACATATGTCATTTTGTACACCTAACCTATCTTTCTATATATAAATAAATAACAAAACAACTGTTGTTTATGTGGCTTGTGGAGGTGGTATTGAACTTTCATTTATATTTTGCGTTAATTGTTGATTTATAAATATCATTTTCCTTTTTTAAAGTAGAATATCTAGGTACGTATAAATTATTTCAACTTGATATAGGCGCTGTTGCCAATATGTGAATTAAGAACAAATCCCTTCAAAAATTAAAACCCAACATTTGAAACATCAATTTGAATACTTTCCGAAGTGCATTTGAAAAACTTATGAATTAAACTCAACTTTATTTTGTTCAAACTCGTATTTGCTGTAATAATCCAAATGAAGGAACATTTTGACGTTCATAAACCAAGAATTAGTTTATGATGCAATATATCGCACAGAATATAGTACAGAATCGCAGAGAGTGCAATAATTTCGTGAATGTTATAATAACGCACCATGAACCTTTTTCATATTCTATTTTATAGCCGACTGAAAATATTTTTAACAAATAATTCTACTTGTAGATATTTCACTTCTGGTCAAATGAGACCATAACAGACAAAAACTGTGGTATTGAGAGAACTTTTAAACAAAATTACACTTTACAGATTTGAGTGAGGTATTAGATTACAGTAAGTGCACAAGTCATTGAAAAAGGTTTTGAGAACAAAAGTGAAAATTACTATTAACATTATTATACACAATATTGCAAAGAAGCTAGTACAGGAAACTCCTTAAGGCGGTCTAGGACATTGGATTTGAATCGCTGGAGATTGAATACATTCGGAAAAACGTTCTCAGGAAGTTTATTCCACATAAACGCAGTTCTCCAAATGGAAGAGTTCTTGGTGGAATCAAAAGTGCCATGGCACTTGAACACTTCCTGTGAAAGGTTGCAAGTGATGTTGCGTCTCCAATCAGGCGGATGGTTCTTTTCTGTATGGAGTTCATCAGCTTCAGAGTATGCTTACGGGCGGAGCTCCATACATGAAAACGATACTCCAAAAAGATGTGATCTGAGCTTTATAATGCATCAGAAGTTGCTGAGGTGTGTACAATCTTCTGTTTCGAAACAGCCGAACAGCCTTTCAATTCCAGCGACATGATTGTTGCTAGATATATTGGTGTCTCTTTTGACCCCCAACGAACTGATTGAAGCAGAAAGCGGAATTGTATGTCCTGAAATTATTATATTCGTTCTTTCAGAATGCTCAAGAGCCACACACAAAAATGATCCGACAATCTATAGTATCAAAGTTTGGCCAGCAAACCTTCATTTTACATACGGTCAAAGGCCTGAGAAATATCAAACGTAAGCCTTATTCCAAATATGGGTGACATACGATAGAAGGTCGCCTGTTGATCTTTGTTTCCGAAAGTCATATTGATGATCGCTCAAGATGTTAAATCCTTCCAAATTTTTAAGGATATTGTGGTTAACGGCTTTCTTCATGATTTGCAATATCACTAAAAGCAAAGCGACTGGTCTATAGTTATTTGGAAGATTTTTCTTGCTCTTTTTAGGAATAGGCTGAACGCGAGCAATCTTCCAACAAGGAGGAACAGGTTGAAAAGTCTGCAAAATACTGGTGCGAGTTCATTTGCGCAATTTTCAAGTACAATGACGGGCACTTCATCAGGACCAGGCGCCTTGTTGATATTGAACTGTTTCAAAATTCTCTTGACGAGACGTAGAAAAGTAATTTCCGATATTGTGGATTATAGTGTGGAAATTGGTGCCTTTTCCAGAAAATCGACTGTGCAGTGGGTCGCAAATTGTTCAGTTAGTAGATCTGCTTTTTCTATGGCTGTTGTTGCAATTGAACCATTCGCTTGTGTTAGTGTTGGAATTGTGGATTCTGTAAGTTTTGATTAGTAATTTTAGCTACCGACCAGAAGGATCTAGACACGTTGGGATTGACAAGCAGTTTATCCCTAATTCTCTGATTGTGAAGTTCTTTGCTTTCATTCATTCTAAAGGTGCGTATTCACCAAAAAAGCGAGCACGAGCGAGCAAAAGCGAGCACGAGCGAGCAAAAGCGAGCATTCGTGTATGTTTGCTCGTATTCGCTCATGTTCGCTCGTGTTTGCTCAACATATTGATTTCTAGTCCACACCAGAGCGAATATCTTCAAGTTCGTAGTCGTAGTTGATCCATCTACTTTGTGCGAGCAGTGCGTGCGCGGTAAATATGTCTGAAGGTGCATATTCACCAAAAAAGCCAGCACGACCGAGCATTCGTGTATTTTTGCTCGTATTCGCTCATTATTGATTATTGATGCAAAATACTCGTTCACTCTTGTTCGCTTGTATTCGCTTTTTAGGTGAATACGCACCTTAAGGTGCGTATTAACCTGAACACTAGCGAGCATTCGTGTATGATTGCTCGTGTTCGCTCGTGTTTGCTCGACATATTGATGTCTCGTCCACACCAGAGCGAATATCTTCAAGTTCGTAGTACCGCTTTCTTCTTGATCTTTTCTGAATGCGAACAAGCATACGTTCGCTCGCTCGCTAGCCCGCACTCACCAGAGATTATTGATACAGAACGCTCGTTCCCTCTTGTTCGCTCTTGTTCGCTCGTGCTCGCTTCTTTGGTGAATACGCACCTTTAAGTTTGCAGCTGTTGCGAGCATTGACAAACCCAGTTCGGTTTTCGGCACTGGGATTTTTGCGCCACTGCCGGTAGGCGAGATTTTTGAAGGCTTGCTCGCAAATTTTCCTGAGCCAAGGTTTGCCGTTAGAAGATGGCTTCTATCAGCCATGACAGATAAGAAAATCAAATATCTATGTCTGTTCTGAGAAGATTTCATTTAGATGAAAGAACGCGGTTTATATTCATTTTCTAATGGCTTTCCGAAGGACCGGCTTCATTTTTAAAACTGAGACGATAAATCTATTCGTCGATAAAAGATTGTTTGCTGAATTTAGTGTTAGTAGTTCTCTTTCTGCAAGAGTGCAGAGGTGGAATGGTAGATGTCTCCAATGTTAAACCGGATTATTTTTGGAATGCAGAAGTTGCCGGCCCCTTTATTTTGATTCGAAAAAGTATCTTAAAGTTCCCTTTAGACTTTTTACATTTGTACCAGATTTCTTCATGTTACATGTTAGATTATTTTTAGAACCTCAATTTTTTACCGCTAGCAACAAATATCATTATAGCATTGGTTAACGACTGTAAAAATAGTATAAGAATTATTATTGACCTACATTGAGTTTCCTTCAAGTAATAATAAAAAAGCACATTTTTCCATTAATGATATTATTAATATAAATGCTTCATCAAGCGTCTTCATACTAAGGTACAAAAACATTTATTCAGTTTTTTACGAGTACATTTCAAAGAAAACTGTTATTACATGATAATTTGAACAAAACCTCATTTGCTCATACTGGAGAAATAGAATTTCGTAAATCACCCTTTAAATCATTTTATTTGAGATACTAAACGATACTCCTTAGAAATAGAAGCTGGATGAGTAGATACATAACGGTTTCCTGATATTTCCACACAATTTTACTGAAAAAAGTTTTTTTTCTCGAAAGATGATATGTAATTAGGAAGTTGAAAATTTTAAAAAGATATTCGGGGATTTGAAAATATTGTTTTTCACATTTTGAATGCTATATTATATATTTTACATTGAAATTTTATAAAAACTAGAGCCCGAAGTATTTACCGATGTAGAATAAACCTTGTTCTTAGTAGAGGTTATTCAATGATTTTCATGTAAGTTTTTTGTGAATTCAAAACAAGTACTTTTACCAAACATCAAAACTACAACACTACTCTCGAGGCGCGTGTTACCAGTCTAGTTGGCCTCCGAAGTTGGAAATGAAATACACAATACAATTATTGTGTTCAATAATAGTCTTAACATTATCAAAATGAAATCTCTTGAACAAACTCTAATTATCATTCAAGTCTTCACTCGAATTTTTTCTGCGGTATTATATCGCAACAGAGAAAAAACAACAATCATTTCTATCGGATTAAAATTTCAATACTCGCATAATTATGCCCAATCTACTCAAATAATATCACTCATAGAATGAATTCAAAATTTTGATATTCCAATGAGAAATAAAAGTGAGCGACGTATTAGTTACACAGAAACACAGATAATAGTATGAATTCAATAGAACTGAAATATTCAGTTTGAACTAACAATATAGGTATTATTTGTTTTTAAAAGCAAATACGGTCGTTTCCGTGAATTGATATGGAAGTGAAAATAGTAATTTTATTTTGTAAAACATATTTCACTAGATAGATCGTTTTATTCTCCAGAAAATATATAACAAAATAACTATAGTGAGCATGAGAGAAAGCGTGAACGTAAGGCTGACCGCTTACGATGGTGGATTAATAATAATAATAATAGGTTGTCAGAGATTATAGGTAGGAAGAGCTGTCACTTTTAATATTTCTCTCGTTTCTGGGGTAGTGTGAATTGGAAGAGGGTATGTCTATTCGTTAGTATATCATGCGTGTACATTTTCCCCCATTGACAATTTTGTCAATGATGTGCTTTGTCAGCTTTTTCATCTTCATTACTGGTTTCTATCAAAAAGGTATGAGCACTTCAGTATTGTTTCATCATAACTTTCACATTAAGATATACAGGGCGCTTCAACGAAAACTTGACCCCCCTTGTAAGTCAAAAACGGACGTGTAATCGAAAATTTAAAAGAACACGTCAATTTTCATTTCCAGGGGGAGTAATTCTGATATGTCAGGTCTTCTAGATTTGTAGAATTTATTTAATTAGTAGTAAACATTTTGAAATGGACGACACTGTTAGTTTTTTCCGCAGTGGTAGTTTTTGTTGAATATGGTTGTTGCAGAACAAAAAGTAGATAGTTAGCCACTGTCTTCTTCACGAATTATTATACAATCATCCTTGTTCCCTGTTTTCCAACATGGTTTATTCCAGTGAAGAAAGAATAGGAATTGTTGCAACCTATTATCGAAATAATGACGTGTTAAAGCTGCTGCAAGAATTTATAATACGAATCATCCAGACCACAACGTGAGATATCAGTACGTTAATCAGAAGAACTACGATAGATAATTGTTCGGGAATGCCGATTTCTTATTCCGGACATCTTCAATAATGTAGTAACTGAGGGGTTCATCATGGTTTGCCTGGATGGTGTCTTCAACACCTTACTCTACCGCTGTCGCGTGATGGGTATAGAGGTTCCTGACACAAGGTGCAGGGCCTGCCGTGAGGCGCCAGCATATGCGGTCTCGGCCTATATCCATCGACATAACGCGGCTAAACAGGATTCTTGATTAAAAAATTATGGGTTTCTATTGGTTGATAATCTGTATCGTTATGAAAAATCTGTATCATAATGGATATCATTATGAAACGGATTATGGTCACATAACTGTATTGTTAGAGTACGGGTGTAGAAAAATATATTTTGTGATATACAGATTAATTGGCCTATTGTTAGCTTTCTGATACGAGATCAAGTGCTGTTGAGGCCCAGAGGGAAAATGTATTCACTGAGACTAAGATTAGGATTATCATATTTCGAATATCATGAAAACTGCCAGTTGAGTCCTAAATATATTAATGTGGAGTAGCTTCTCTTTTATTATTATTTTGAATGACGCCATCGATTTTGTGAAGTCAGTGATCTGGAATTTATTCAGAAGATTTGCCGTGCAGTATGTGAAGGAACGTTTGAATATCTTTTTCTTATGGGTCGGTATAGTTATAATTCCTCTTCTACGAATATTTATATTATGAACATGGCTTCTAAAGATGATTTTTTCGTGTAAATGTGGAGGTTTTTCGTATTGTAAAATTTTATAGAAGATTCAGGTTGTATGAAGTAGTCTTCGATTATACATATTCATCCAGTTTATTTCCTTCAGTTTATGCGACACTCTCTATCTTCGCCTTATACCAAATGTCAACCTTAAACAAGAATTTTGTGATTTCTGAATGCGTCCGGGAACTCTATTATCTAAACACGGCCCAAATATGCACAGAAGTTCATGTGTGAGAGAACAATTGAATCACATAGTTCTTTCTTTGTGCTTTGATTTAGAAATTTTCTCTGGGGGTAGATCATTTTCAAACTAGCATAGGCAATTCTCTACTTTATAGATGATACTTGCAACGAGTTAATGATTTTACGAACTGTGCAGTATGAATTGCATGAGATAATGGACCCAAAATACTCCCTTGAGGTACACCAGTGGTGACAGTAATCGCCGTAGATATCTCATTTTTAAGCACTACTCGCTGTAATCTGTTCGTTAGGAATGATTTTATCAAATCGCAAGCTAGCACAGAAAAGCAGATATGATTTAGAACTGCCAGTAGAATTCTATGATTCAACATATCATAACATAAAACTTCAACATTTAATTTCTCAATAACGAATGAACCAATTTCGAAAAAAAAAATACAGAAGTGATAGAGGGACAAAAGACCTTTTAAATGATGTATCACTCAACCCCCCATGTCATTGAAAAAAATAGGGGTGGTAGTTGCTGAGCGCAGGGGGGTGAAGATTCGGGTATGACTTCCATATTAGAATTAGTCCCCTTAGAAATAAAAATTGACGTGTTCATTTCTGACTTACAGGAGGGTCAGGTTTTCGTTGGAACGCCCTATATATGGTTGTACCTTTCAGTTTGCCGCTGGAGTTCTTTGGTATCCGAAGTTTGAGAAGGTTGTTATTTAGTGTTGAAAATATAGGTCGCGTTTCATGTTTCGGTTATATTCTATGACGCACAGCAATTAGTTTTCTTTTTATCTCATTGGCGTCAAATAGTTTTTTGGTGTCTGGATGTTTTTGGTCCATCGCAGATATTATATGTTCGGAGATTCGCCCACTAGAAGATTTTATTCAAATGTTCACTTGGACTATTTGTTGGTAATTTTTTCGCTAAACTGAACAAGGGTGAGCTCAATATGAAGTATGATTGCAAACTTATTAGATGGGCTGAAAAGTTCGTAAGCTATCACACAGAAGACGAAACTAGTATTAAATCTATATAATTTTTAATTGATACTAACCTTCAAAAGATACGTGTACAAATTTCATAGCTGTCGGACAGTTAGCTTGTGGGATAGAACATTTCGAGTGGAGCAAGTTTTGTTAGTTTCAAGACAATGAATAAAAAATAGTTTTGTATGTTGAAAAGGCATTGCTTTTTGGCAAACAACTACTATTGAAGCCAAGGCTTGGCTTGTTAAACAACATAGGGACTTTGCACGAAGAAAACCAACTGTTGAGAAGTGGTTTGCTAAGTGTAAAGGAGGTGAAACGAGCACTGAGGACGATGCACGCAGTGGACGCCCCAAAGAGGCCGTTACCGATGAAAACATCAAAATAGTCCATAAAATAATTTTGGATGAACGCAAAGTGAAGTTGATCGAAATAGCTGAGGCTGTGAAGATATCAAAGGAGCGTGTTGCACCATATCATGCATAAATATATTTGGGTATGCGAAAGCTCTTTTCGAAGTGTGTGTAACGCGAGCTCACAATTGACAAAAACAACAACGAATTAATGATTCTGAGCAGTGTTTCAAGCCGTTCCATCATAAAAAATCCAAATTTATGCATGGATTTGTGACAATAAATGAAACATGGCTACATGGTTTCACAACAGAATCAAAACGATCGTCATCTGAGTGGACTGCACGTGGTGAAGAGACTCCAAAGCGTGCAAAGACGCAACAGTCATCGAGCAAGGTTATGCTATCAGTATTTTGGAATGCGCATGTCACCGCTTATCTTGAGAAGGGAAAAATGCGCCCATTTGAAAAAAAAAAGAAACTGCTGTTTCATCAATACGACAATGCACCATGTCGCAAAACAATGGAAACGATGGCAAAATTGCATGAATTGGCCTTCGAATTGCTTCCGCATCTACTATATTCTCCAGATCTGGCCCACAGCGATTTTTTACTGTTCTCGTACCTTAAGAGAATGCTTGCCGGAAAGAAATTTAGCGCCGATGAGAAGGATGTGTCGAAATATTTTGAGAAAATCTCGAACCTAAAAAATCATAGTCAAAAATGATTTTAATTATTCACATGCAACACCCTGTATTTTTGAAACTAAATAAACCTCCAGTTTCAATTTGGCCATGTAGTTTTTCTGTAACACGTACGCGAAAAATTAACTTAGAGGTATGAAATATCAACTTAAATAACCTCACCAACAGAGATGATTGATGACTGGCTTCTCATTGATACTGACCTGGAAAAAAAAGCTAGTGTAAATATTATTCGATCATCAACATTTTTATATGTACAAGGTTAGTGAAGAGTATCAATAGGTACGGTCCCTGAAAGTTAGATGGAACATATTTCCAATGATTTTTCATGACACGAATATGCAGGTCCCATGTGGCCACTTATTTTCAAATATACAGGATTCTTTGAAAAATGTATTATATTAAAGTGATCTTTTTGAATAAAACATCCCTTTTGCCATTGCGTTTTGAAGTCGATTCCAAAAACTCCATTTCAGTACTGAATCAGTCGTGAAATAATTTTTTTTGGACTTTGGTTCAGATATTCACGACATTTTTCTCGAATGGTTTCCTTACATGGTGTTCATAGATAACTGGTCAATTCTGTTCCGTTAAAAATATCAATATCTTCAAATGGAACATCCCAATGTGAAGGTTTCCTGATTTCTTTTCGAACAACTATGTTTTCAGGAATACCCTGTATTAAAAAAAATATTTTGAAACATGGTCTCATGTGATTTGCATTTCGTGGCATGATCAATATGTTTTGTTTATCTTTTACGCACTGTCTCGTTACTTGTGACTCTCCTTGTATATTTTCAATCATACCCTACTATCATTTTCTGATAAAAAAAAAGAAAAAAAATCACGAAGGCATGCAATCGTACGAGGACCACAAGTATTTTTGGAAATGAAAAAACAAAATTTCGTGTTAAAAGTTAGAATTTGACGAAATTGAGTTCAAACTTCGAACTTGGGAAAATAAAATCGAAATTCAATGAAGTTTCTAGTTCACAGTAGGAATTTTCAACTTCAACTCTGAACTCTGAATTATAATGAATTCCATTTCGAACCCAGAATTTTATTTTTCAGGAAATATGTGATTTTTCGTGAAAAAAAAATCTGAGATTTTTAAAGACCATTCGACATTAGTCTATATTATTTCTGAACATTCAATATTAAGATCATTCAATCTTGACTGTAAATTATCTTTCCCTTCAGTTTATTTCTTTGAAATGATGTTCTGATGAAAATTCACTCAAAGTAGTTAACCATGCATCTGGTTTATTGAATACCACGGCTGGTCAAAATGAAAAATAGTCTGTCGGAACCTTTTGGCGGTTTTTTTATCGCAAAAGCAGCTTTCAACACTGAATAGATGTTCAAATTTAATGCATAAATTTAACGCTAGGGACAATGCGAACATGAAAGGGTATTATTAGAACCATTATATTTGCATGGGCAGTCCCAGGTAACGTGCAATATAACCGAATGAATTCGAATAAAAAACTAATTAAATTGAATTTTCGAGTGGCAGCCCAATCACAACGGATTGAATTCAAATAAACTGGTATAAGTACAGAAAAGAACTGTTTTATAAAAAACAGGAGCAAATCATTATGTCACGGAAGTTGTTTCATCTCACCAGTCGGCAGTATTATCGTGAGAACAGAAAGACTTGAGAAATAAAATGAAGAAGTCCAAAGCGAAAGAGACATTGTAGACGTTTTGAAAATGAAGTGTTCAAAGTTGAAGCTCCTCGATTAGAAATCAGTTGAATATTAAGTAAGGATATTCAGACAGACAGAAGAAAAATGTGTATATTATTTTGCAAAAAATTGCAGCATTGCGGTTTAAGGTTTTAAAAATTATCGAACAACTTTCACAAGATGAGTTGAAAACAAAATAATCAGTGAAGCAATATGGAAATGTCTTTTTTTGAATAGTATTTTAGTATTGTCAAACTGATATATTTTAATAATCAGACTTGATTTTAACACATACTGTGAATGATATCTGATTGAATTCCACAAACAATGTGGAATACAAACTGAATTGGGAAAAACGTTTTATGTATAATTTAGTGTTTATATGAAAGTATTTGTTTCGAAAGTATTTTTGTTTCGTGTGACTCAAACTGCTTCCTTTCTTTTTTTAGATGATTTCCATATATTTTTTGTATAAAGCCAGAACCTTTCTTATCCAAAAATATACTCCTTTCAATTCAAACATACTTTCCTTGTTTGTACCTATCCCTTTGTTTGGATGTTTTTTTTTTAATTTTCTTCAGTTGCTCATCTGTATGCGACATCTTCATATGAAATATGTTTGAAGAATGTTAAATGTGTTTTCCATTAACCACTATGCTTCGTTTCGGAGGTACAGGGTGTTGAAATTGAATATTTTGGTTCGTTTTTTAAAAATAACTTTTGCAAAAAATGAGTTATTTGCACGAAATTTTGTACCAATTTGCATGTTACATCTAGAGGGCGCTGCGTATGAAGTCATTATTCATTTCAAATTGTCCTAACTTTTTTGACATTGAACTTTGATACTTTTCATGAGAAAACTCAATTCCCACACCTTTTCCAAGTAAAAATGGTACACTTCCTCAACAACGCTGGAGGTGATCGGTTTCGAGAGATTTACAATTTTTTATATCGATACATATTATTTCGTTCCTATAGAGTGCTAAGTAAAGTTTGCTGAGAACGTTACAAAAACTAAGTATGTGGTGGATCTCGTCAAAATAAACAACTTTTTCCTTTGAACGTTTTTTGCAACTTTAGAAGTCAGACAACTTCTAACAGTAGAAAAAGACTCTCATTTTTATGATTTACCAAGCACTTATTTGGGTCTTATTGTGAGTTGAATCAAATCATAATGCATCAATATATCTTCTGGAGTTCTGCAACCGACATCAATAAATTCTTACACGTGTCTTCAGTTCGTCATCAGCATCTTTTGGTCATAGTCCAGAGGTTTTTTACAATAATTGAGTGGATCGTTTTCCGAAAATAATCCATACCCACCATTTTTCAAGTAGAAGTATGAATATGCTCAAAAGACTCAAAAATGGCATGAATGAATTATTCGCGATTCGAAAATCTTGCTAATCAAACATAAAAGCATTACAATAGTTGAAAACTGGAGCTTTAGAAAGTTCCTGTGACACTTAGATATAACAAATCAGAAACCTAGATGTGGATGGAAGATCATGAAGGAACAATGTTCTCTACAAATCAAAAGTTAATATTTCTTTCTATGGACTCTCGACAAACCTCATGAAAAAATCTAACATTGAGATGTATGAGAACGAACGAAATACAACATGGAAAATTAGGTAGCCTGTTGCCAAAGAAAGCTGTGAAGCTTCTGAGATTCTAAGGTATATCCTCAGTAAAACGGATAGTGCAAATTTAATCTACAGAGATTTAGTTGCGGAAAGAGCAAAACATTCCAGCGAATATTAAATTATGTTCTGTAAAAGTCACAAGTTCATGGAAACGAAGAAACTGAGATCCAGGAAAATTATCCACTTCTGCTGAAGGCTCAGTGTCTCGAGCTTCGAATAGAGTGAGACTATGTAATAAATGCTCTCTAGGTTGCAGTACTGAGGGGGTCGCTTAGGTCACATAAAAGACGTTCAGAAACAGATAACAATAATTTGAGAAAACTCGTTGAAAGTTGCAGCTTCCAAGTGACGAAACAAATCGAATTGGGCCACCACATGAACTTTTGCAAGATGTTTGTTTTCTTGAATAATAATAAAAATCGTTTATTGCTAAGTATACAAAATATACTTCTCATAGTAATAGTAAACTAATCGTCTAAGCTGGACAAACAACCTGCCGTAGGATTTTCACAGATCAATAGATTGGATATTGAAAAACAACGTGATGTATTATTTCAAACGGGTACTGGTTACAAATAGTAAATTTGTTCGGATTCCAACATGAAGTTGTAATTTCATAAACTACACCTAACGATTTAATCTCCACAAACTTTATTTGAGAAATATATCACGACATGTAGCTTTTTCAACAATGATTAGAATTCAAATCAATGTTGAAGAAGCTACTGTGTTGGCAAAACATGTCGTGATATATTTCTCAAATATGTGAAATTACTATGGATCTTCATCAAGTAACGGCCGAATCAATCAGAAAAATGAAATTGTAAGAGAGACGTGAGAAGGCATATGTCCTCTTTTATGAACAAGAGGAAACGAAGCAGCACTTTTGAGGTGTTTTCTTTCTTTTTCTCTTTTTATAAATTAAATTCTGTTAATTGATTTGTATTTTATGATTCTTCTTCTTTGATTATTGTGAAAGTATATATTATTTCATCAAGAGAGACACATTTGTGTTGATTTGAAAATTTCAATGAAAAGTTCCAGGAGATAGCTCTTAGAGTTCTGGGAATTTGTGAGAAATGTAGAAGAATAAAGAAAGGTCATGAGGCATAATCTATGTCATGGAATTTGTTTTCGGTAGTTTTCGAAAAGTTTTTTCTCATTATTTGCAGCGCATTGATTAAAATTTTAAATACACCAATCCAAAAATTTCTAATTATTATCATGAACAGCATTGAATCAAGTTCAGCAAGATATTATTTGCATCAATTAGACTGAATAATTTCAATAAGAAAAACAAGAACATTGAATTTTTGATGAAATCAGCAGTAATGTTAATTTCATACCAACTTTGCCAGTTACCTATATATGTAGACTGAAAAATTTTCAAACGAATATTAACAGCATTATAATGGCACTTCACACCATTGAACATATGTAACATAGAGACCCCTGTTGTGTTGCGTGTTCATACAAGTAATCAAGCATGGGAAGTGGAGATCGTAATCGTGATCGGACACATACTAGTTGACATCAAAGGTTAAGTGTACTCACTTGAATTGATGGATAATGAATACATTTGTTCAATCTAATCAGTTCGCTATAGTTCAGAAAAGACGTAGGTAGGGGGAGAAAGTTTAATGCAGTCAAGCTGCTGGAAAATAATTCTATGAAAATCAAAGATCAGTACTATTCTGATCATTCCTATATTGATTTTAACTTGAGATCCCCCGGTAGACAGCTGTTTCAGCCCATTGGGCATCGTCAGTACCGGGCAGGCAGTCCTCGAATGAAGACAAAATGTGAATAACGCACAAAAGTACTTGATGAAAATAACTTCGTAAACGCAAGCGAGACATAAGTGGAACCACCTATTGGTGTGACACCCAAGTCAACTTGCCAAGTTTTTATATGTCAGTGTTGGTGGTTTGACCAATCAACCAACAACTGCGGTAGCAGAAATTTGGGAAGCTAATCTGGAATGTCATCGGAAAACGAATCCACTGACGATGTCCAATGTTAGTGTTTTAAAAAATTTCTATGTTTTTTATCACTTTTAATTGTATATAACGCTACTTCAGTTTCGTCCTATATGGACATTCTCAAACTAATACAATAAACTAACAATGATTCATTACATTCGCCAATATATACCATTCAGGTACTGGTGAATCATTGTTAGTTTATTGTATTAGTTTGAGGATGTCCATATAGGACGAAACTGCAGTAACGTTAGTTACAATTAAAAGCGGTAAAAAACATAAGAAATTTTCATTTCTCTTTTCATTATGATCTCCTACCACGTAGTATGGCTACATCCATCAATTTATTGTTAGTGTTTTAATTTCTTGATGGTCTAACTACTACCTGTTAGTATTACCCAACTACACCGGTTAGTATAATATAACTACTACCTGATATTGATCATATGCTAAACAACCTGTTTCAATACCTTTAATTTTTCATGTATTTCCTCTATATTAGTGACCATCTCTGTTTATCGTTTTTTTATTTAGAATATATTAAATTTTTTGAATGTTTCAACCAACCCATTTGTGTATTTGGGTTCATATGGAAGCACTATGAATGATGAATCTTTCTCTCTTCGAAAAGTCGAGTCATCACGAGGGACTGGTCTGGAATTGGAAAGTGTTTTCAATAGATTAATTTCACACCAGTTATTGAAAAAGGATATTATTCACACGTGAAAATCCAAAAGTTGTCTTCTATTGGTTGGGACTCACAGACAGTTGACATGACATATGCCAGTGGCAATAATGACAATAGTTACCAACTTCAATATGTGTGTTCGTAATTGCCTGTTTTATACATATAGACTTTTCCACCTGTGGGTAGAATTTTTCACAAGGTTGGGATGATAGCATTTAAATTGAATTTATTGAGTACATTATTGTTTCGATTCAAGATTTTATAGATCCATTAAAAAATTGTCAAGCGGATTTTTGTCCAACATCAGTTGGTAGTAATATATCTCACTGAGATGATTAATATCTGTTTTTTCATTAATACAATTCGTATTTTCAGCAATGAAGGCCATTTTCCGGTTTTTATCTGGCCAAGAAAAATTAGTGGCGCTCCACTTTTTAGTGCACACCGCTGACCTAGTCGGGTTTGTTAGTGGTGTTTTTATTTGGCAACCTATATCTTGAACAGAAAACCCACGTAGCAACTTGAGTGTGATATTATTTCTCTACCTCATTATTATGAAATTTAATAGATGAGCTGTGGATATATTGATGTTATGATGGAGGTAGTCCATGATTCTTTACTGTCCATACTGCTGAAAAAAATTAAATAGCAATTTATGTAACCAGTTGAAAAGTGTATATTTCTACGGGGCGGTCTTATCGAGATCTTGCAATATAGCGCTAGTTACACAAAACAAATTTCCTGAAATGGTTTATGCAAGATTTTTCTAATTTTCATGATTTTTTTGATACTGAAAGTATATATTTTACGAATATTCCCCATCGTCAAGTATGTGTCAGTATTTTAGGTGTATAGAAGGTGGTGAAAAACGCCTTACATTCGGCTGGACGCATCCGAGATATATGATGATGAAATGTAGAACTTTCCGTGATCAGTTTTGAAAGGTAAAACTTCATTATGAAGAGAAAGAGCATTTCCTAACAGAAGTGAATCCGTTTTAACAGTGTTAACTTTATGGAAATCAGAACAAAATATTTTATCATAATATTCAAATGATGTCACTTCTGGCTACGAAAACGATTTTTCTTTGCGATTTCGCAACGAAATGAAATTGTTTCATGAACGTTACTGTATAGGAAGCAGGCGGTATTTCCGCAAAAGGATCTGAATCGAATCAGGAGTTATTTCGTCCTCGTTTGTAATTTATGAACCGACCGCAGGCACTTTACTGAAGCTTAACGTTGCCATTTAAATAGCTGACTTCAGCTGCTTTGTACATGTACGTCTACGCTCGAGAATATGTTGCCGAAACCGCTGTTACAGCCTGCTCACAACGAAGATTTTATTATATCTTGAAATTGTACCATTCAGGAGAGTAGGGTTCGAGAAGTGAGAATCTTAGAAATTCATAAATGAAATTCATAACAATAACTGACTATTTCTTAGTTAGTCAGTTTAAAATAAAAGTGACCACCATCTACAAATTATTGAAAAAATTCCTATAAATCGCAAGAAAATGAAGTATAGAATTGAAAGTGTACATATATTCGATTTACAGAAACTTAAAATAGAACGGAATAATTTTTCCAAAAATATCTATTACACTCCAGATAGTGCTGATGGATTTTATGACAATCTTTTGGAAATATTCAAAAAATGTTCGTTTTCGAAAAAGATCAAAATTTTTGAAGATTCAAAACCATGGTTCACAGAAGAAATAAGTGGAATGATAAAAATAAGAGATAAATTTCACTATAAAAAGAAAAAGAGTCCACAAAACGAGTATTTCATTACAATGTATAACTACTACAACAAGTTAAAAAAACTGTTGAAGACGCAAAAACAAAATTTTATGACAAAGAATTTGAGAATGCAACTCCCAAATCAATGTGGAGATCCATTAACAAACTTTTATATAATAAAAACAATTAATCTAAAATCGTAGAAGCAATTATCAATGAAGATGGTGAAAAGTCAGAAGATCCCGATCAGATATCCGAACTACTTTGCGATCATTTCATCTGTATTGGAGAAAAATTGTCTGCTTGTATCCCTTCATTCTTGGCTGAATTTCCTGATTTTAATTTTTCTTCGTCAATGTTCCTGAAACCTACAAATGAAGAAGAAATTGAAGATATTATTTCAAACCTTGATATAAATAAATCATCTGGATATGATAAAATTTCAGTATACGCCATTAAATATGTAAGATCAGAATTGGTCCCAATTACGAAGGAAATAATNATACTAAGCTGCGTTCCACGTACAACTTACTGTAATCTCATCACGTAACAAAAATAATTAATATTTTTTAACGAAAACCTATCTCTACTAAAAATAATTTATTTTCAATTATTGTTTTCTCAGCAATGTTCTGACATGGTTTCTTCCCTTCACCTGTTCAGATTTCCGTAAAAATCGGTCATATTTGATTCGTAGAAGTCAAATCGCGCAATATGTATCGAAGTATCGTGAACACAATTGAACGACCCAGAATGCATAAACTTTTATTGCCGGTTCCAGGTTAATATACCAAGTATACAATATATCCGATAGGGCGAAGTCGATACCCTAAATGTCTCGAAAGTATGAATTCTCCAAGGCACGTGCCGCCGGGAAACACGAACCGACTTCCTAATTCCTCCATTTCACACCGAACTGACAGCTCGATGGTAATAAGAAATCGTACATGTTCCAGCCTGCGCCATTATTGCTTGTTGTCGAGTTTATTCCCTCTTTTCTCTGAGCGTCTTCAGGTATTTAGCGAGCTCTCGAAAAAAGAAAAACGTTCGCAGAAGACGAAACAATGCAGAAGTGGCGCTTTCGTCTTTTTTATTTGCCTTTTTCCGACCAATTTTCCCAAATCAGTTAGCTCTGCTGAGTTTCATGAGATAGCAGTTTCTGTTCAACCCGAAGTGATTGTATTTTATTTATTGTTGTTGTTAGTCACAAAAGTAGTGGTTGCATTCGTAAAGAAACGGTATATTTCGAATCTGCTACTCTATACTATCAACAGATCAAATTCGACACGAATTTTCATGAATGTTAATGACTATATGCGATCTATTTGTAGTTGTAAGTGTAATAAAATATAATTTTTGATTAAAATACCTTATACGTTTCAACTTTTTCAGTTTCACGAAACTCTAGTTTCAATACTCTCTTGATAAAATGAGATTGCTCCTATTGCTATTGAGACGAATCCACCGAAACCGTAATAGCCCTGTTCGTATTCGTGGGATGGGCTACCTTTCGGGCGCGTCCTCAGGTGGCGGATAGGGGAACGGCTAGGGGTCTGGAGGCCCTGTCCAGAAAGCCAATGTAGCCTTACGGACGGGGTCGCCGGACTCCTGGTCAGTGGCAGAAATAAGTAGGATGAGGGGAACTAAAACCCCCCAAAAGCCTTTGCAAAACATGTCACCGTGAACCAGCCTACCCAAGATAAGGTGTAAGGAATCGTACCGACAGCTGAATGACCGCAGGGAACGATTCCTTTTGGAGAACTGGGCGAAACCTCATTTCAATCAGCCTACCTCTGGTAATGCGGGACTCTGCCAGAGGTGACCAACTCTTTCCCTGCTACCCGTGGGAACACACATGAATGAAACCACACAAAAACAGAAACAACAAAAACAAAAACCAATATCGAGGATGGACAGAAGTGCTCACCTCAGTCTAAGGCGGTGGCTGGGAAGGAACAGAAATGTCCACCCCAATCAACAGCTTGGAATGAGGCTGGACATAGCAGATCACCTCCTACAGCCAGGGCACTTCATGCGGCGGGCGCCAAGATCTCCGACTTGAATAAAGGTAAGGAACCGGCTGTCCCTGCAGGAAAGTTCTCTTACTTGTGCACCTCCATGGAAAGAACCCCAAGAAGGTTGAAGAAGCAGCGCAACGACAGTATTATCGCTGCACCTTCCAAAACCTTCGCGGAGGCCACCGTAAGACACCTCAAGGTAGCCAAAGAGAGTGTATGTTCGGCGAGTCTTGGCCTACACCTGCCAATATAAAGAAGATGTCTCCTAGTGACCTATTCACCTTCCTGGAAAGGATAGGATGGACGATGACCTAGGAGGACAACTCCTCGGGAGGATGTATAACAGGTCACATGTGGCCTAAGTGCTGTGAGTCTACACTGACCCTCCCTACTCTACAGATACAGATACAGGCCTATTCGTATCAAAGAGCTGTAGAACAGGTCTTGATGTTAGAATTTTTTTTATTACTTCGAAACAATTTTGATTAGGATTTTTTAATTCGTTTTATGTCTCTTTTGAGGTCTTTAGTGAGTCACCATTTGATTCACTTACTATTACTGAACAATTAACTCTGTAGGATGGTCAACTGTTAAAAAAAAATCTGATTTTCCGTTAATAGCAACTATTTAATTTTTTTTTTACATTCGATATTTTTTTATGTTTCTTGGTCGGCAAATTGAACCTTTCTGAAAGCACGAATTGCAGGAAAATAATCAAATACTTATCGATACTTCTGACTTTTTATCCTTTTGGAAAGAACAGCTATCATGTGCCCAATACTGTTGATGGTTCAGACAACGAACAAAATGGGGGTTTTCCGTTGCATAATAATGCATGTTATGCCGATTCACAGTTCCATTCTTATGAAAAGTCGCTTCATCAGAAAATAACACGAAATCGAAAAATAATTTTCCTGATTGATTTTTTCTGAGCATCAATTGCATGTGGTAAGGATGAAATTTGTTGCTCGTATCATTCCAGACACGCTGGTTTGAGAAAAGCCTGATTCCCTGTTTAGGTCTCGGGTACTCATATGGAGATTTTCAACAATGTGAAGAGAAATTTGAAATTATTCTCTTTATTTGTTACAGGGCAGATACGTTCGAACTTCTCGTGACTGACATTACCAGTTATTTCAAATCTTTGTTTTTAGAGCCTGAAATGTCCTTCCATTTGGTTGTCTTCTTTCGGAAAACTTCTCTTTGTAAATCCTAGATGCAAAGAGGCAGTTTCCATTTGCACCATATCTTCCAATATATAATTCATAATGAATCTACACGCGAAAGAAACTTCAACGCGTGTCGTAATTGACAAATTCCAAGATTCATAAAATAGCAGTATAAATATTATTAAGGTTTGGAAATTGGAAAAATTATTTTCTCGGATAGCAATAGACCAAGGGAATCTTGTTGACTCACCCTGTACTTTGGTATCGATGTCATAACCTGTTATGACCCTTTTTAGCAAATCTGGATCGCAATTGACGTCATTCAACAATTCCGGAGCGATGCTCATGCGACGGTTTTTTTGGTCCAAATTTGTCAATTTTTGAACAAATTGTTTCAACACGATTCATGCCCAAACTTTCCGAAAAATGAGTCAATCAATCAAACTTTTGTTTGAATTATGACCGGGGAGATCGGCAAGCTGGGCCAACAAGGGTCTGTGTTAGAGAGAGAAAATATTTAGATACAAGAAATGCAAACAAGTGATAGCAATCAATTCTTCTTTCACTGAATCGGGTATTTTCTCTATACTTTATTCGATTTATTCGAAAAGTACAGTCAGAATGAGGTGAATCTAATAATATTGTGATGTAATGTAATGTAATCGAAAAACCTGAAGAATCGTTAATGAAAATTAGATGTTATGGTTTGGCAGGTCGTATTTATCTTAGCTCTCCAGTTTTCTCAAAGCTTAGCATTCATCAATGGGTCTCAATTGGATACTTTTACCATCACCGCTTGTCTTCTCAGAGATCCATTTTGTCTTTTACACTCTAAATAATCTATTGAAAAATGTCAGAAATCCAAAATTTTGTTTGCTGACCACATCTATGCTTTTTGAGTGCTTTCAGGATTTTTCTATAGTGATTGTTTCTCTCCNGTATGTTTGATTTTGAGAAGTTTTTGGAATTTTTCTGCTATATCACTTTCTTTATGGGCGAATATGCTGGATTCTCAAAAGTCCAAACTTGTGCGAACTAAGGACTAACGAGGTCTTACCTTTCAACGTGTCCAACTCATCCTGAGTTAAGCAAACCATCCACGTCAACCCACCAGGCTATCATACCACCCACTGGCATATTGTTGTGAATCATGCCTCAAAAGAAAATAATGCTGGCCGCCACTGGTAGCCATAAACCAATGGTGATGTAGCTAAGAGCGCGCGAATGTACGATGATTCCCCGCCATTCTAGAAGCAGCGAGAATTTCTAGTGTATTCAATTACGATATATAAACGCTAGCCATGAGCATATCGA